>CABHPQ010133614.1:0-24440 GCA_902168405.1 Peromyscus aztecus
CTGGGTTACCTCATCGACGTACTGTTGTTCATCCTGCTTTCCCTCTTCCTCCATATCTGGCTGGCTGGGCTGCAGCTAGCTGGTTGGTTCCCCTTTTCTTTCTGTTTACCAGCCCTGCCTATCCCTCCTCTGCCTAGATATTGGCCAGTCAGCTTTTTATTAGACCAATCAGGTGCCTTAGGCAGGCAAGGTAAACCAGCAACACATCTTTACATAGTTAAACAAATGGAGTATAGACAAATGCAACACACCTTTACATAATTAAACAAACACAGCATAAACAAATGCAAGACGTCTTTGCATAATTAAACAAATATTCCACAACACTATCACAACTATTGGATGTTTTGTCTGTAGTATACAAATTCTTGTCACATTCAAGGTTGAATTTGACCAGGTTGGTTGTATTTACTTCTTGATTTCTAATAAAAAGAAATGTTGTAAGGAATACTACATTCCTCCTCTGCTAACCTACTACCAGATTCAGCATGGGCAGAAGCTAAAGCCTAGTGCACTGTGTGGTGGATTTAGCTTTTTCTAGTACAAAAAAAAAAAATAAAATTTTTTTGGCTACAGGCTGCTGGATGGAAGCATAGAACCACTGTTTCCCATAGGCAGTGGTGAGCCTGGTTCCCAGAGCTGGCGTTAAATGTAGTTCTGTCATGTTAGGAAGATGAGGTGGGCTGAGCCAGCAGCCAAAGCTGCAATTTCAGTCCTAGTAATGCTGCAGTTTAAAGCAATAGATTCACAGTAAGGCAGATTCAGATGGAAAATTTTCAGCTACACCAGGATCCAACACCAGCCTTTCCCCAGTAACCCCACCTCCTCTCTTCTGCTCCTTAGAGCCCACACAGCCACAGGAGCACTTAGAACTGTACCCAATGACTCCCCTTGTCAGCTCATCTACTCCTCAAACCATCCTGACTGGGTGACGCTTGCTTTTCAGGGGAAGAAACTTGGGCTCAGAAAGCTGAATGTGGCCCTGGCTCTCCAGTCTGTGCAGCAATATGGTTCATACAGGCTGGGTCCCACCTTAGCAATAACAAAGCACTCATTTAGCAGCACCATTAGTACAGGACCAGCTCCCATCCCAAACAGCTTATAGCTGAAAACCCACACAGAGCAGTGAGCCCCTGTGAAACAAATGAAGTAATGAAAGAGCCCCTATCTCTCATGGTGTCTGCTGCGATCACGTGAGTGTTCCCTGTCACCATGGCAGCGCTGTTATCAAGTTAAAGCTCTGAGAACCCTCACTTGAGGACATTCTGGGAGATAAGGGGAAACCTTCCTGGAAGAAATGGTCATCGAGCAGAAATCTGAAGAAGAGTAAACATTATATAAAGTAAGGGATGGGCAGAAAAAGGACAGAAAATATCACGAGCCAAAGCTTTGCTGAGGATTAGCTCAACAGCCAGAGGCAGTGCCGGGTGAGATACAAATGTGACCAGAGAGACAAGCAGGGGCCAGGCCATGAACGGCCCTGTAGACATAGTAAGTGTTCATAGTTTTGCCTTTGATAGTTTCACTATGTAGATCAGACTGGCCTTGAACTTGCTTGTAGCTCAGGTTAGCCTCAAACCCATCCTCTTGTGTCAGCCTTACTAAGACTACAGGTGTGTTCCACCATGCCTGGCTCAAGGATTTGGATTCTCAAACTAAATGTTTTTAAACAGAGGGAAATATAAGATCTATGTTTCAGGAAGCTTGTGACATGGGAAACGAAGTGCAGACATAAACAAAATAGATGATAGCCTTAGGTAGAAGGTGATACAGGATGCTGTGCTGATGATGTGGCTCAAACAAGTGGTCCTGTGAGCTGGTCACGTGATGGGAGCACGGTGACCAGTGATGCAGTGGGCAGGAAGGTGGGAAGATGACATGTCAGAGAAGATGCCTGGTTCCTTATTTGGAGGCTGTTGGAGAAGGAAACCTGGGTGTGGACAACTTCTGGGATGGGAGGCCAGTTCAGACTGTATAACAGGCTGAGTTTGAGGACTTTGGCATGTTCCAGGGAGATGTCTGGAAGCCAGGTAGGCATGTGAGTTTGAGATTCAGGGACAGGTCTGGCTTTTCTACTTAAAGGTTGTGAGCCATCTGCCTGCAGGAGAGAAGTGAAGTCATGAGCACAGAGAAAATTCCCAAGTGGTGAATGAATTGACTAGGGAACAGGACCAAGCCCTGTGAGTCCTTAGTGTTTCGTAGTCAGGGACATATGAAAGGACAGAGATAATGGTCAGAGCATTAGGTAAAAAACCAGGGCAAGCACAATTTACATCGTGGTATTTACTGGAGCCTTAACCCGAGCTTTGACATAGAACGAGGCAAAGAGCAGTAGAAATGGAGTCGCTAATGGCAGTGAACGTCAGGAACATGAATGCTAGACAACCATTCTGCATCTTCCACTGAGCACAAACAACCTTGGTATCTGGGTTCAGACCAAGCCGCTTGAAAGAAGAAGTGGTCATTTGTCCAACTAACCCACCTCTAGCATTCCAATCTGGCAGAGGAGAGAAAGAATTTGAATGTGTTGACAATCTTTGGTCTAAAGGTCATGACAAGAAAGGAAGCAATTATCTGTCGCTGCTATCAAACCCCTGTATCCACCAAAGGTGGTGAATTCCCAGGTGGATACAAGGTGCGCCTAATGAAGGCCCATCTGTTACAAGATGAATCAGGGCTCTGAGAGCATCACAGCCGCCTATGACAAGACCACTTTGTCCTTTCAAGCATGCTTTAAAGACTCGGGAAAGGCTTCATTTTGCACCTGACATTAAAGCACCATTAAAGGATTCTGAATCCATTCTCAAAGCCAAGCGGTTCTGAGGCTGGCAGGAGTCACGAACTCATCCCATTACGTTCAGATGGAGGGAGACATAAAGAAAAGAACAAAGTCCTGTTTAAAGAACAGAGGGGCCTGGGAATGAAAGAAGAGGAAGGTAATTCCCGGGGAAGGGCAGCATAAAAATAGCACACAGTGTGCCTGGTGTCTGGTCACGACATCTGTGCTCAGATATGTTGCCATGGGAGACTTGTAGCCCTCTTTCCCAAACTCCAGGTACAAGCAGTTATTACCATCTTGGGGTGAGCAGGGGGTGATTTTCAGCCATGCTTTCTCACTAGCGTGCTGGAGGCTCCACGGTTCATACCTGATTTACATGGTAACTGGGCCTAACTCTGCTTCTTGTCTTGGGTAGCTAGTAAGCTCATGACCTGTCATGCTGGCTAATTTCATGTTAACTTGACACAGGGTTAAGTCATCTGTGAGGAAGAAACTCTAATTGAGAAAATGCCTCTATAAGATTAGGCTGTGGGCAAGTCTGTAGGGAATTTTCTTAATTAGTGATTGATGTGGGAGGGCCCAGCCCATGGTGGGTGATAGTTCTAGGTTCTATAAAAAAGCAGGCAGAGCAAGCCATGAGGAGCAGGCCATGAGTAGCAGGCCTTGAGGAGCAGGCCTGGAGGAGCAGGCCATGAGGAGCAAGTCAGTGGGCAGCTCCCTTCCATGGCCTCTGCATCAGCTCCTGCCTCCAGGTTCCTGTCCTGTTTGAGTTCCTGTCCTGACTCCCTTTGATGATGAACAGTGATGTGTAAGTTAAATAAACCCCTTCCTCCCCAAGTTGCCTTTGATTATGGTGTTTCATCACAGCAATAGGAATCGTAACTAAGACGCCCATCATGAAGGAAGGTAGGCCATTCCATGGTGGTCATGGGAGAAGTGTGGAAAGGATGCTGGTAGGGCAGACCTGCTGCTCCATCAGGGAGAACAGAACAATGGCTGCATCAATTGCATCTCATCGTCTATGGTGGGCCATAGACTATACACCACACTATGTAGGTTGTCACTAAGGCTCCCAAGAACCATACAAACCAGACTCTACTCACCATTTATAGATAAGAAAATTGAGTTCAGTGACGATCAACAATATTCAAGTCACCTGATGAGCAGGTGACCTAGTCATCTGTGTCTAGCCTCCAAGTCCCTTCTCCTTGCTTGGTACTCCAGATGCATATGTGGTCACAAGCAGTGTGCAACCTAGTAAAGAAGAATGTACCTACTCATCTATATCCATGTCCTTTTTAGGGTATTCCCTCACCCCACCAGGCTACTTTGTATTGGAAAGGAGATAGAGAGGTCTTCCCACTGTGAGAGGACCTTCTGCCAGATCCCTAGCCAGAGGTTTGACCCCTAGACTAAGCTTGGTGAGCCCTGGTTTTTCCCCTGGATTGTTGGTGCCCACTGAGGGGCCAGGGCAGGCCAGTTTCAGACCTCACCAGTAGTTTACTGAGTGCTTCCTGCCTCGTCTATGCCCGTTCTTAGTCACTCTCAGCTCTGCTGTGTGCAGGCAGTTCGTGTCATTTACAGTTAGAGTGCTGTCATTGAAGAGCCTAGTGTCTAAAAGTGTTCTTAATTTCCTTTATACAATTGGTAAGGGATGCTAATGACCAATTTGACAGTACTGGGGTCTGTGAGACCTTGGCGGGAGGGTTAACCTAATAACTGCGGACACAGTAGAACACAGTGGAAGTGACGCCACAACAGTCCTCGAAACTGCTCTTAACTAGCTTTGAGTCTTCCATTTCTGGCCTTCTGGAACACTCACTCATGAAACTCTCCCTCTTGTGGTCCACTTAGAGTACCTTGGAGCCTAAGTCACTTTGAGAGGCCACAGAAAGGATAGCCATTCAGTAATCCATACCCCCAACTCAGAGGCCAACAGGTACCATGGCAACCACAAGGGCACACCATCTAGGATTTCTAGCCTTTGACCACTGGACTCCAGCCTCCCTGTGGCCACAGTTGCATGAGAGCCCCTGTGAGTGACTCTCTCAGTATCCCACAGGAGTGTGGGCAACAGCAACAGTGGGCTTGTTTCCGGCTCCTGCGTTTCTAGGCCAGAAGTCATATAGTAATAGATAATTGGAACAGGCTGCTCAGAGCTGGGACTGTTAGATGGAAGGAAGATATTCTTACCATTCCAGTGGATACTGTCAAATATCTTCCCTGGATGCTGCCCAATTCACACATCCAGCAAGGGTAGATGATAATAAAATATGGACTTCTGGAGCCAAGTGCCTAGTATTTTTCAAATCTGTAAGAAATCAAGGGCACTCATATATCATCTAGAATTCACAATTTCAAAACTGTTGTCAAGGAAAAAGAATGATAGAAAAGGCAGTTGAAAAGCAGAACACAATGCTTGGAACACATTTTAGCACCTTTCATGATATTTTTGGCCCATTAATCATTTTTCTCTAATGGTGGCAAATATTGCTAATATTTGTGGCAACAGTAACTACACAGTGGCGTCAGAATGAATTTCATTTGTGCAGCAAATTCTGATGGAGACGCTTCTCCATGCAAAGTAGTGAGTCCCGAAGATGCCTGGGGCAGGAAGGAGCAGGCTGCACTGGTGGTTTATAAGAGGTCAGTTTGCTTCCTCTGTTTTGGAAAATGGGAAAAGCCCAGCATAGATTCTGTACCATTATAGAGACCCATAGAGGTTTCCTAGTGAGAGCTTTACTCAGGCTCCGAGAATCTGGGCTTGCTTAACCCAGCAGGGCTGCATAAGGGGATGAATGACCAGAGGTGTGGTTACCAGGTGTTTGGAAGGATCTGCACTTGTATGTGCAGTGTGCTTTGATCTAGCAAGGAGGAGGTCTTTTGCCCCACCCCTTGACATTATTATAAAAGGCCCATTTGAAGAGGCAGAAGGGACCGTTGGGTTTTGATCCAGGTGCTCCCGAATCTGTCCTGTTTCTTTCTCCTTTTCACTATCTTTTTTATCTAAAAGTTTCTTATCCCTCTCTCCTCCTCATGGGAACCCTTTTAAAAGGTGGGACCTGGCCTCCTGAATGTCTTGACTTGACCTCCAGAACAGTGAGAAAATAGCTTTCTGTTTAAGGCAGCCAGCCTCCCCAGCCTGTGGCATTTACTTAAGGCAGTTCTTGGCCTTTGTCAGTTTAGCAGGAATCCCCTTATTATGAATGCTTCCTAGTAGAGATGTTCAGCTCACTGCCCCCTCCTGCTCCTTGACTCTAAATCCAGACCTGTCCTTACTTTATTCTGAATGGAGCTCAACCTCCATCCCCTGTTACAATGCCTCTGTTGCTATAGCTGTGAACATCCATCCTTATTGCTTTAACCAGTGTTTACAATAGTTTTTCCTCTACAAGTGTGCATTAAAAGCATGGATCCTTTGCCTCCTTGTGCTTTGAACATCAACATTATATTATGGTTGCAGTGTTCACATGATTGTCTCTTCTGATTACATCACTTGGGTAGGGAGGAAAAGCCCATCTTTGTGTCTCCAGAATTGAGCACAGCCCTGGCATGCATAAGTTTGAACAAGACTGTTTAACTGCACTACTTAGACACAAAACACTGGCTGGTTATTCCTGGGGGGGCTCCTTGGAGGATGTCAAGGGTTCAGAAAAGACAGGAACAGTGAGAGGTCACAGAACTGGACAGAGCAGAGCAGCACGTGGGGAAAGGGCTCACCAAGTGTCAGTTGGTGACCGCTCAAGATTTAAGCAATTTCCTACATATAAGATGTAATTCAACTAAAAGGTGCATTTTTTTTTCTAAAAAATCATTTAAATTTCCTGATATCCACATTAAGGAAACCGAGGATTATGATCAAGACTGGATACCTGATTCACTTACATGCCCCTGAGTCTGAGAACTTCCCATTCACCCTCTGCAGCTTGCTAATGCATCAGTGAGAGGATACAGATCCGAATCAGGATATGTCAGCTGTGCTATGGAAAGGCTATGTGTAAGGCTGGGGGAATCTACTCCCAATGTGGCAGAGCAGCAGTTTTCAGAGAAGGGGCCTGGGCTAGATAAGAACAGGTGTGTTATCGGCAACCCTCTTAAGAAGACCGGCCTCTTCAGCGTAAAGTGTTTGTGCCAAGTGGAAAGGGGGTGGACTTAGATCACTGAGATTAACTGCTCAGGCCCAGCAAGGTCAGAGACACTGTCTTTTAGGCAAACTAGAGCCTATGCAGAGAAATGCATTGCGGTTGGGTCCGAGCTCCCTGACAGCATATTCTGTAGACCTTCTAGAAATGAGTTCCCATATGTGAGGACTGAAAGCAAGCCAAAAGCAAACCAGGGCTTAGCCACAGACCATTTTTCCGTTCAAAGAAGACTTCTGTGAGTGCTTTAATGACCTGCCTCCTCTCATTAGAGGCTCCCTTCCTCCTGACAGGAGTGGGGGTGGGGACCGAGACCTTCCATGTCACCTGACTGCAATGGCAGGTGCATTTCCCAGTCTCCATCTGCACCGACTAGCCCTGATTGCCACTTTGGGAAGTAGAGCAGACTTGGCTCATCTCAAAGGGCCCACAGAAAGAGACACAGCATCTGCCTGCATCCTGCCTGCTTCTCCTGGTGACTGAGCACTGAAGTAGCCCCAGGGGTGGATGTGGGTGTGAAGGAGCTGGCAGGGTCTGCTCAGTCACCATCCCCATCCTGGAGCACCTTCCTGTGGGTACAAAAGATTCCACCCACTAGTGTCACCAGGAATTCTTATTCGTCCTAGCTTCTGTCACTCAAACCATCCTGGAAATCTTTGCTGTGAGCGCCACCTCCCTGGTTTTAATTACAGTGATCTCTGGAATTATAAAACAAAAACGTAACTCATTTTACAACTAAGTCAAAGTTTGCTTTGCCGGAAGCACTAGTAACGATAAAACTTGGGGCTTGAGTGTGGCTAGAGTTTTCCTGCCTGGCCCATGGTCAGGATAAATCTCTTTCACCTGCCAGTCCCACAGCCGCTCAGACCCAAGCAAGGAAACACAGAGACCTACATTGCTTACAAACTGTATGGCCGTGGCAGGCTTCTTGCTAACTGTCCTTATATCTTATATCAATCCATTTCTATAAATCTATACCTTGCCACATGGCTCGTGGCTTACCGGCATCTTTACAAGCTGCTTGTCCTGGTGGCGGCTGGCAGTCAGTGACTCCCTCTGCCTTCCTGTTCTTTTAATTCTCTCTGTTAGCCCCGCCTATACTTCCTGCCTAGCCACTGCCAATCAGTGTTTTATTAGCAACACATTTGCCATACAGAACATTCCACAGCACTTGAGTTTTTAAATGTTTTATTTTTCTAGCATGGGTTGTATACATGTACATCATTAAATAAGAAGGGTGTGTCCATGACTCCCTGAATGGATTTCACATCCTACAGTGATAAAAGCACTACCCTTTGGGGCTGTCATACCCCCAACACTTTAGTAAAGGAAACAGCAAAGGATTGGGCATGTCTGGAGCCAGCACAGAGTTCAGATTCCCATTCTAAGCTATTCAATCTTCGGCAAGACAAAACCTCTATAAGTTTTGGGTTTTGCATCTGTGAAGTGGGGACTTGTGCAGGTTGGGGCAGGGTGCTCAAACTAGTCTCTTTCAAGGGTGTGTCATGTAGAAAGGGTCCCACTGTGGCATTGCTACAGTTTAGATCTAGAATGTTCCTCGATGGCCCATGTGTTAAACCCCAGGCGGCACTGTTAGGAGATGGAGTAAAGGCTGAAGGTGGTCCTTAGTCATTGAGGATCCTCCTCAAAGAGGATTGTGGGTCCCGTCTGCCCTCTTTTCTGCTTTGCTTCCTGAACATGGGACTTGTTTTGCTCTGCAGTCACTCCCACCATGGTGTCTACCCCACCAAAGGTCACTGACAATGCCCCGAAATTCCCAAACTGTAGCCAAAGTAATCTCTTTGTGAGCTGAATGTCTAAGTTATTTTGTTATAGTAACAGGAAGTCAGCATACGTATATATGTCAATCCACCTCAGAAATCATCCTTTCAGCTTTCAAAGTGAACCAGGCTCCTGGGTGGGAACCCCTCTAGGAGCGCAGGGACAGGGTGTAGTATAGCAGCGAATGTGCTGGGAGCTGGCAGAGCAGGTTCAATATCAGTGCTGGTATTTACTGTCTGGGTGACCTTGGGACAGCGTTGGGACCTCTCTGGGCTTCTGTTTCTCTATCTGCCAAAACAATGACAATGATACTCCCAAAGGTCCTTGTGAAGTAAAGTATAAGAAGCTGGCCCTTCCCAGACTTTTCTTCGGCCTGTATTCTATGACAGCAGTCACCTGCCATTAGCCACTGTGGCTGTGACAAGTCTCATACATGCCTTGACAGGAGCTTCCATTTTAGGGATGTGACAGCCGAGCTGGCGACTGCAGAGGGACTCCGTGGGAAAACAGTCTCAGCCATCAACTCCACAAATTCTGACAGCAACGTGTCTAGCAATGAAAACACTCATCATTTCCCACAGGGGGAAAGCATCTCACAGACCTCTGTAAATGAGAAATAATTCATGCATGAAGAGAGTCATTCCAGAGAGATATTATTAAAATCCTGCCCTTTCTTGATATTAGAACAAAATAGGCAGAAAGAACCGATGAAGGGGTAAACTCCACAGCTGCAAAGTACCAAATGGATTCTCTTTAAAGTCTGACCTTCTGTCCCTCTCATCCCAGGCCCTTGAGAGAGATGGCAAGCCTAAAATCTACTCACCAGGACTCATTTCATTCTCACTGTGTAAAGCCATGGGGGTGGAGAAGGGACGGAGCCTCCTATACTGTTGGAATGCAAGGCTGGTCACCTTGGATGAGGCTGGAAGGCTTCTGGGAAGGCAAAAGTCTTCAATGGAGATGGGCAACTGGACAAGAGCCCCTTTGAAATCTTGAGATTGGAACCCCACATTTAAACCCAGACTGCCAACTTGAATGCCAGCAAGGCTACCCAGGCGTCTTAGCCTCTCTCTGTTGCCATATCAAGATGCTGGAGCTGGGTACAGAAAAGGCTTTCACTTAGCACCGTTTTAAAGGTCAACGGTCAGGAGCTTTATGCCCAGAGGACATCACATGGCAAGACAGGAGGCCAGAGAGGGAGGAGGGGTTGACCTATGTTGCTAGAGTTTTCCTGCCTGGCCCATAGTCAGGATAAATCTCTTTCACCTGCCAGTCCCACAGTCTCTCAGACCCAACCAAGTAAACACAGAGACTTATATTGCTTACAAACTGTATGGCCACAGCAGGCTTCTTGCTAACTGTCCTTATAGCTTAAATCAATCCGTTTCCATAAATCTATACCTTGCCACATGGCTCGTGGCTTATCGGCATCTTCACATGCTGCTTGTCCTGGCAGTGGCTGGCAGAGACTCTCTCTGCCTTCCTGTTCTTTTTAATTCTGTTAGTCCCGCCTATACTTCCTGCCTAGCCACTGGCCAATCAGTGTTTTATTAGCAACACATTTGCCATACAGAACATCCCACAGCAGACCTACCCTTTTATAGTCACCTCCTGAGAACTCCTGGCCACTCAGTTGATTCCTTCCCAGGGCAGCTCTCCTAATGACACAACCACCTCCAACAATCTCTACAAGATCAGTTTTGTACTTTCTGGACCAGGCTGCCAACACAGGAACCCTTAGGGACACATCCAGACATCTCCAAAGCTCGGCTAGCTAATTTAAATAAGTAAGGAGCACAACTAGAGAGTGCCATGTGCTTCAAAGAGGGCCAGTGTTCCCAAACAGCCAACTCCTCATGTGGAAAATGGGCCCTGAGTTGCCTGATCTTCCTCTATTTCCCCAAAAGGCAAAAAGTACCACGTTTAGTCACAATTAAAAACATTTTAAACATTAAACTAAACACACACACATGAACACACTTGTGCATGCACATACAAACACATGCACACACACAGAGGCACACACATCTATTGGTAACACCTGGCTCTAATAGAAATCGGTTTGACTCTGATTTGATCTTTGTGCCCTTGGTCTGCTGTCTTGCTTACTGGAATGGTTCCAGGCTGTTGTGCGGCTGTAGTCATACTATGCTCTTAAGTACCGACTTATAACTCACGTGCACAGTCCTGAGCAGCACCTGTCCCTGTTTCATTAATGGAGGAAAGATTTGCATCCACACCTGCCTGCCAACACTATATATTTTCCTCAAACTTCTCAGTTTCAGGGGAGAAACGTTTTTCAATCTCAGATGTGTTTTCAGTCTGAATGTTCCCATCTCTGCCAACATAATCTACTGTGTCACTGCGTGTTTGCTTGACAAATGACAAGACAGCGACTTGGCTGGGGAGATAGACTGACTCTTAGCCATGGGCTGGCCTACCATGTCCTGAAGGAGCCTCTGGGTTTCTGTGGAGCTCAGCCTCTGCCCCCACCCCTTGCTGGCTCCCTGATGCATGGCTCTCCCCACGGTGAAACTTTCTTCTTTTTACTGTAAACTCAAGCTATGTTTTCCCATTTCAGTCATTTAAATATGCCGTCTTCAGAGGGCTGTAGCCTCCCCAGAGGGTGATGCATTTTGACGTCCATATTTGAGGCTGACGTTAGGAGGCTCCTGGAGAAATCAGCCCTGACAGGATATCCCTTCTGCATGGATGGCACACAGTATGTACAAGCCGTTCATGGCCCCACTTCTTTTCTTTTAATTGACAAAAATTGTGTACATTTATATACAGCACAATGTTGGTTATACACATATATTGTAGAATGGCTAAATCAAGGTCATTGTGTACACATTACCTCAATAGTTTTGAGGTGTGTGGTGAGAATACTTAAAATCTACTCTCAACAGTATACATTATGGCATTATTGACAACAGTCAGTGTATAAATCTCATCTCCTGCCTGTGCATTATTGACAACAGTCAGTGTATAAAGCTCATCTCCTGACTGTGCATTATTGACGACAGTCACTGTATACAGCTCATCTCCTGACTGTGCATTATTGACTACAGTCACTGTGCACAGCTCATCTCCTGTCTGTGCATTATTGACAATAGTCACTGTGTACAGCTCATCTCCTGACTGTGCATTATTGACTACAGTCACAGTGCACAGCTTATCTCCTGACTGTGCATTATTGACAACAGTCACTGTGTACAGCTCATCTCCTGACTGTGCATTATTGATGAAGGTCACTGTGTACAGCTCATCTCCTGACTGTGCATTGCTGACTACAGTCACTGTGTACAGCTCATCTCCTGACTGTGCATTACTGACTACAGTCACTGTGTACAGCTCATCTCCTGACTGTGCATTGCTGACTACAGTCACTGTGTACAGCTCATCTCCTGACTGTGCATTACTGACTACAGTCACTGTGTACAGCTCATCTCCTGACTGTGCATTGCTGACTACAGTCACTGTGTACAGCTCATCTCCTGACTGTGCATTATTGATGACAGTCACTGTGTACAGCTCATCTCCTGTCTGTGCATTACTGACTACAGTCACTGTGTACAGCTCATCTCCTGACTGTGCATTATTGATGAGAGTCACTGTGTACAGCTCATCTCCTGACTGTGCATTATTGATGAGAGTCACTGTGTACAGCTCATCTTCTGAACTTGTTCCTCTCAAAGGACGCTTTGTCTTAGCTGTTTATAAAGACAGTTCCACTCAGTGTGAAACCAGATTATCTTAGAGGATCTGAGCTATTTGAAGACCAGGCCTGTCTTAGTAACTTTGCCAGAAAAATGGTGATAATTAATATTCCATAGTCCTTGTGGGGATTAACTGAGACAAGTACAGATAATGTATAGTTTTATGTGAGGAGAAAATATTGGCTCATTCTTTTATTTTTTTATGATTTCTATTTGTATTTGTACATGTGTGTAGTGCCCTCAGAGGCCAGAAAAGGGCATCATATCTTCCTGGAACTGGAATTACGAAGTTGTGAGCCACCATGTGGGTGCTGAGAATCAAACCCTGGTCTCTTCAAGAGCAGTGAGGTCTGTTAATCACTGAGGTACATCTCCAGTCCCTCTGTTTCTTATTGAAAAAAAAATTACCCCCAAATTAATGGGCAAATAGAACTGGAAGAATTATGCCTACTACATTTCAAAATGTAAACGTTTTAAACATCTTAAACTTTATTATTAGATTTGCAGTTTTTCTTTTGCTACACTCATCTTGAATTTATTTAACATCGCTCTTCATTAGGACACCAACATTTCCATGGTGTATGTCATTCATCTCCACATGGAAGCAAGTCACAGTATGCCCTTGAGTATATGTTCTACCTTCTCTTAGTTTCAGTTTACTGATCTGTGAAATGGGATAACTTAATGCCCCAAGGCCCAGGATCAGAGTGAGATAAAAGCTGCTTTGCTATTCAAGCACCCCAGAGAACAGAAAAACTGTGCACACACTAACACCTCATTCAGAGATGCTTACCTGAGAGTTCCCAGGAGCCTCCACTCTTGGCTTTTACATAGAAATGACTTGGAGCTCTGCTTGTCAGCAGCCAGGGAGACTGTAAGAAGCTGAGTCCTTCTGAGTAACATGGCAGATACTGGGCAGAGGGCTGAGCCCGGGGGCAGACAGATAGATTTCAGGGTCATGTGGGTACTTGGCTGGGGCACTCTTATAGCCATAACCTCTCACCCATTTTCAATTCCCCCACTTCCCTCAAGCCCCCACCTTGACCATTCCTCATTATCTTATTAGTCTAAACCATCTTTTACAACAGCCTCCTCTCTGGTTCCTGTTTCCCTCTCTCCCCTGTATTCTGCATTCATTGAAATTGCCAGAGTAATTTTCTATCATATAAATCAGATCAAGGGCTCCTCAATTCAGGAGCCTCCAGTAGCCTTCCACTTACAGAGAATAAATGCTGGGTCCTGTGACAGGCCTCAGAGACCTGCCTGAAATGACCCATGGCTCCATCTCTGCCTCAGTACCCACAGTTACAGCCTATCAAGCACTAACTGCAGTCCTGAATCAGGGAATCTGATGCCATTGCATGGACAGGAAATGCAGCTGAAAGCATCAAAGTAACTCCCTAAGGTCACACAATTAGGAAGTAATGAAGCTGGGATTTGGATTTGAGCATCTCTTTTGCATTGGTCTTTGCTGTGGGATGTTCTGTATGGCAAATGTGTTGCTAATAAAACACTGATTGGCCAGTGGCTAGGCAGGAAGTATAGGCGGGACTAACAGAATTAAAAGAACA
This sequence comes from Peromyscus aztecus, assembly GCA_902168405.1. NCBI lineage: Eukaryota > Metazoa > Chordata > Mammalia > Rodentia > Cricetidae > Peromyscus > Peromyscus aztecus. The sequence continues at coordinate 13,991 of CABHPQ010133614.1, forward strand.
GGAAGGCAGAGGGAGTCACTGCCAGCCACCGCCAGGACAAGCAGCATGTAAAGATGCCGATAAGCCACGAGCCACGTGGCAAGGTATAGATTTAAAGAAATGGATTAATTTAAGCTATAAGGACAGTTAGCAAGAAGCCTGCCACGGCCATACAGTTTGTAAGCAATATAAGTCTCTGTGTTTACTTGGTTGGGTCTGAGTGGCTGTGGGACTGGCAGGTGAAAGAGATTTATCCTGACTGTGGGCCAGGCAGGAAACTCTAGCTACAGGTCTTTTTAAATGTTATCCCATTATTTGTTGGCAAACTCTCTATGTCCATGGATTCCACTTCAACAGATCCAATCAACTGCAGGTCAAAAATATTTGAAAAAAATTATTTGCACTGCACATATAGACTTTTTTTCCTTGTCTTGTTTCCTAGACAATACAGTGTAAGCTGGGTGTGGTGGTGCATACCTTTAATCCCAGAACTGTTGGGGAATATTTTTTTAAGGTGTGTTACTTTTGTTTATGTTGCATTTGTTTAACTCTGTGAAGCTGTGTTACTGTGCCTGTCCAAAACACCTGATGGACTAATAAAGAACTGAACAGCCAATAGCGAGGCAGCAAAAAAGATAGGCAGGGTTGGCAGGCAAAAAGAATAAATAGAAGGAGAAACCTGGGAGGAAGGGGGAAGGAGCAATAGAAGGAGGAGGACCCAGGGGCCAGCCACCCATCTACACAGCAAGCCACGGAGTAAGAAACAAAGAAAGATATACAGGAATAGAAAAGGGAAAGCCCAGAGGCAAAAGATACATGGGTTAATTTAAAGTTAAGAAAATCTGTCTAGCAACAAGCCAAGCTACGGCTGGACATTTATAATTAAGAATAAGCCTCCATGTGTGTTTTATTTGGGAACTAGGTGGTGGGCTCCCCAAAAGACCAAAAACAACCAATATCACAGCACTTGGGAGGCAGAGACCAACAGATATCTTTGAGTTTGAGGCCAGCCTGATCTTCAAAGCAAGTTCCAGGATAGGCTCCAAAGCTACACAAAGAAACCTTGTCTTGAAAAAACAAAACAAAACAACAACAAAAACCAAGACAATACAGTGTAAACAACTACTAGAATGGCAACTACATTGTATTATGTATTAAGCATAACCAGAGATAATTTAAAATCATGAGCTGATGTACATAGACTATAGGCAAACCTACCATCTTATAGAAGCATAGAAATATGGATTTGATATCTACAGTACTCCTGATAAAAACAAACAAAACAAACAAAAAACAAACAAACAAAAAAACCCCTCACTAGTTTTAATAAAAACTTAGTTTAGGAAAAATCAATTTAAATGTTGTAAGCTGTGTCCAGTGCTTCAGGAATTTGCAGAAAAGAGAATGCAGAAGGAAACTCTGACTCATCAGGCAGCAGCATTCAAGTTAACGGCACAGAAAATGTAGTTGAGCCATCAGAAAATTGTTTTAATGTCCAAAGTTTCTGCTATTGTACTGCCATTAGCATGATGCTAATGAAACGTAATAAAATGTGGCTGCAAAGGAAACCCATCTCCTCTGAAAGTTCAATTAACATGATGAAGACGGATCTCTCACACGGTAAACTTGCATTTGATGCACGTTCTGTGCTTTATGGATTATTACAGAAGTGCTAATGCAGTCAAATAAAGTCAAGTCATATCCACTTAACACGTGCAGCCAGCTCAACAGCCCGGAGCTCTGCTCAGGAGGGAAAGGAAGGACCTTGGACTTGACCCCTTCCTGGATGGCACAAGAGCTCTGCCCTCCATTCTTCAGGACAGAGCAGCTCCTCCACCTCTACTTCCCTCCACTCCACAGCATCCACCACCAACAGAGAGGTGAAGGTAAGCTATGACCATGGTGTGCCCAACAAAATGCAAGGCTCTTGGGCTAAAAGACCAGTGTCCACCTTGGTTTGCTTGTATGCAGCTGAGAGGAGATTGGCAGGGGTTCCTTTTGATTTCTTCTTCCAGGAGCTCAACTTCAAATTGGAAGATGATGGTCGGGCTTTTACCAAATGCAAGTCACCATGAGAGGGAAGAACAGATGCAAGGAGGAGAGAAGGCACCATTCAAGCTCTGGGAAGGCCTTAGGAGCAAAAGTGACCTGCTCAGCAAAGGTCTGATGTGGAACTTCTGTTCTTAGAACACAGTCCCTTTTCCTTTCGTCACATCCCACTCAAGAACAGGTGGTGTGGGCAAGGTGGTGGGCAGAGGACAGAGAGAGGAAAAGCCAGGCTTTCTTTTCCTTCAGTGGTGCAGGCATGCACCATGATGATTAGTCTGCAGATCCAGCCCAGGAGAACCACATCAAAACATGGGGAAAGACAGAGCCTGAAGCCCCCGTGTGAGCATCTGGGTCCAGCTGTGTCTGAAAGTGATGTATTGTCTGCCCCCTTGCCAGGTTTATGATTCACCTTTAAAAACCTAGTTATGAGTTGATGCTCTTGCTGAGGAGTTCCAGATGTTGTCAAAGCAGATGTCCCAGAAGATTCTAGAATTTCCAGAGCACTGGTGCTGCTGTGGGCAGGGGGCTCACAGACCCCAGGAATGTTGCGGAACTGCTCCAGGGCCTCTGAGGCTCCCATCCTTCTGGGACTAGACTCCTGCTGGCTAATATTTGGAGTTCCCATATTGGTCTACTCTATTCTGCCTGAGTTACATCTTCAGGAAGCCACTAACTTGTGAGCAACCTGCTTTTCTCCACTGAGTTCTGCCCCAGTGCCTGGTGTTCTGGACATGTTCCTGGAAGAGAAAGCGAGGCAGACGCAGTTCCACTTGGCATCTCCAACACTGGAGTTCACAGAAATGGGACTCATGGCATCTCACCTGAAGTCAGTGTCCTACAAGCATAGTCCCTGTGACTGCCTCCCACACTGGTAGCTTTCAAAGAGTAGCTGAGTAGGAAGATGCAGAAATGGAGAAGGGAGAGTCTATAAAGATTTCTAATACTGGCCTGACCTGGAAACAAAGCCCAGTTCCATGGCCCTGATGGGTTTCCTGCCTTCCCTGTGTCCTAGTGTCCACCTTGACAGTGTGGTCAATCCATCTTCACGGAATCACTATGAGAACTCCTGAGCTAAAGTTCAAGGCTGCTTATCTCAGGGCCTGCCACATGAAGTTTTCTATAACTATTTAACTTTCATATCTAGGCACTGAGCTAGGAGCATTGGCGTGCTTTCTAATCACAGTAATCTCTGTTACGGATGCATTATTTTTCTTGACTCAAAGGCAAGGACTGCATCAGTCAGCTTTGTGGTTCTACAAATGGGAAAAGATTTGCTGTCTTAAGCAGAAAGGGAAAAGTGGGAAGGGCTGCTGTGTAATGCTGTCCCCCAGGCATGGCAAGGCTGTTGTTGTCTTGACATCAAAGCAGCTGTGGTCAACCAATAGAGACCTTCACAAGACTGGGCCCACCTCCATTCCCTCAGGCAGTACATGAAGGTCTCAAGGTCATTGGAAGAGGGCCCTCTTTGAGGGTATAGCCAGCCTTAAGTTTCCCATTGACTCAGAGTTTCTGTTGCTGGGACAAAACACCATAACCAAAAGGCAAGTTGGGGGAGGAAAGGGTTTATTTAGCTTACATTTCCACATTGCTGTTCATCACTGAAGGAAGTCAGGACAGGAACTCAAACAGGGCAGGATCCCGGAAGCAGGAACTGATGCAGAGGCCATGGAGGGGAGCTGCTTACTGGTTTGCTTCCCATGGCTTGCTCAGCCAACCTTATAGAACCCAGAACCAGTAGCCCAGGGATGGCACCACCCACCACGGGCTGGGCCCTCCCCTGTCAATCACTAATTAGACAATGCCTTATAGCTGGATATTTCCTCAACTGAGGCTCCTTTCTGATGACTCTAGCTTGTATCAAGTTGACACACAAAACCAGCCAGTACGCCCACATTCATGTAAATAACTCCAGTTCACATCTTTGTCACCAAGCCAGACTCGTAATCATTTCTTCAGCCTGTTCTATTGTTGGTGCCTTATCTGGGACAAATAGATATGTGTTCATGTCTCCCCCCAAAAATCTGTGCAACAAGAGCTTTCAGAAGTTCAGAGACCACTAGGCTATCAGAGGGCCAGGCCTGGTGTGGAGTGTTCAGCAAGACTTGTTTGACTGACACCACTCCCTACTCCAGTGGCAAGGATCCAACTCCAGATGGCCCCTCCAGCTTTTACTAACCATCAAGGTCAAAGAAGACAGCAGATGAACTCATATCTCATTCCTGTATGCTGACTGAGCTGGAGCTAACAGGATGGAGGCAGGATTTAAGCCCCTTGACATCCAAGGTGAGAGGCGACCATAGGGATGAAACTTTCAAACTGTACGAGGTGGCACATCCCAATTAGAGATGGGGCGCTGACAGGTAGTGTTTCATTCAAGACAGCCCATGCATCCAGAGGAAGGTGCAGAGAAAACTGATGCTTTATAACTTGTCCATGAAACATTCTCTACAGACTCCAGCACATGCATGCAAGCATGCACACACGTGCACATTTGTGGCACACAATTTAACACTAAGTTCAACCTCCGTTCTTCCATACTTCCGAGACAAACTCCTGCAAAGTGAAGGAAGTGTGGTAGACAGAGACATCTGCAGGGAAGTAGGTATCGAATAGGAACCCAGGAAAGTCACTCAACAGTACTGAGGGGACACAAAGCAGCCCTTCTGAGAGAAGGCTTTCTAGACCGAGCTGGCCTGCAAGAAGAAGGCGCCCCGTCTAAGCAACACAGGAGGAAGGGAGGGAGATACTGGAGGCAGAGTGGGCGTGGAAGAGCAAGCGGGGGCCCCGAGGTCTGCAGAGTGGCTACACAGGTACACACTTCTCAAGAGAGGAAGTGTCCAGCAAGTTCCTTCGGGAGCTGAGTCAGTGCAACCTGGAGCAGCTGTGTCCTCAAACACAGGAGCTCATAAATCACCACTGACAGCCCTGTGCCTTGGACACCCTTTGTTTCGGGGACAGATGGCCCCTGGAATACACATGTGGACTTTGTGTGATTAAAGACCTACATATGCATTTGGAAGTGGTTAAGACAGAGATTGTTTCTATCCCAACCCCCTCGGGCCACAGAAGTGTTTCCTAAACCCAAGCTTCAAATACTAATTGTAGCCATAACATTGTCCTGCAGACTCAGGTTTTAATCCAAATAGACATATTTAGAAAATAAATTTTAGACTTTCTGTTACCAGTCTGACATATAAGGAGATTAAACATGATGACTTTGTTGAAATAACAAACAGAAAGCTGAACAAGCCTAAAAAAAATCATAGCCTTCCTTAGATTTACAAGGAAGCCCATAGAGCAAGTCTCGGCTTCCCAACCTGGAGAGATAAGACACAGGTGAATACAGAGACTCAAAGCCATTGCAGCAGAAACCCAGGAGCTGAACCTCTGTGGATTCCAGTGCACGAATAGGAAAAACCTGAATTGTAACTGCAACCGGTCTCAGAGTTAAACTCTGTGGGAACCCAGGTACAGAGGACCCTGAATTTTGGGGAATTATACCTCTGGTGACTCAAGTTCTCACAGTAAATACTGGAGAAAAATCTCCTTGTCTAGCAGGTGCAGTGGACACTAACTGTTTTGGTACAGACAAAGCATTCCACTCTTGCTGAGATGAGCTGTCCATCTTGTCCCACTGAGGATGGGGATGGCACTCAGAAGCACTGTGGTTCACAGTCTAGGTCCCAGACCCATCAGAGGACTGAGACCTCATCACTAGTCTGATGCTTTCTGTCTCCTCCACCTGGCCATCACACCGTAAAAATCTTGCTTACCAAAGTTCTCTTTACATGGCTTGTCATGCCAGGAAGCAAATTCCAAGTCATAGTGAGAGGCAAAGAACACAGTCTGGGAGACAGAGCAAGCATCAGAACTTGACAGACTCTGCAAGGATGTTGAAATAATACTGAGAATTTAAGACAATGATGAGCAAACCCAATGGGATGGAGGAGAGATGACCCACAGGGTGGTGTCAGAGCCACAGAAGCGAAGCAGTGACCGGGGAAGCTATGAGGAGGGAGCCACGAAGGAATCGTATCGTTGCTCATGGAAGTCACATTTCTTACTGTTGAAAAGGGCGTTGAGAATATGGAAAGGAAAAAAAAAATGAGAATGAAACTGAAGTGTTGAGCTGGAGCTAGTAGGAGCCTGTGAAAGGCAGAGAGAGTATTTAGTGTAGAAACTATGCATCTTTACAGATGTGCACATGTGTATGTGTACCTGCAAACTTGAAGCTCTATGTGTGTATAAAGAGAGTTGTGAAGAGCTGAAGATGCTCACATCTGAGTAGCAGTGAGCCAGCTAGCACTCTGATCTTTGTTTCTAAATACCAGTTATCACTAGCCAAGACACCATGGAGAGGTGACCCCAGCAGAGCTTACACTAAAGGACCCGGAGAATCTTATGCCCAAAGCAAGAAAATCCTCAGAGAAAGATGGGGCAGGTTGAAGAGGAGACAGAGGGGCTTTCATTGGTCAGATCTGGGGCAATTTGCACATCAAAAATAGCTAATAAGAATATAAGATGATAAACAATTAAATAACATAGTAATGATGCGTTCACTCAGATAAAAAAGTAAATGGGGAAAAGCAAAGCATTTTCTCTCAGCGGAAGGAATGATTTAATTATAAATTCACCATTTGGCAGCCATCAAAATAGTAAACAATTCATCCAAGAAACGCCAATGGATGTTAAAACTAGCCCTTGAGGGTTTGGGAGGACATGGTATTATATAGTCTTAAGATTCCTTTCTATAACAAAAGATTTCACAACCATCGTGGAGTAATCCATCAGACACTGCCTTCGACAAGCAGCCCGAATCAATGGTGGTAGCATCAGGTCACATCAACATCAAGTGATGTTTGCTAGGAGATAAGGCTGGGGGAACAGTATTCTTTCTGAGATACTTTGCCTAAGATGTGTAGTATGATCTTTTTATATATATTTTGCCTATGTGTCTATGCACCTTGTGGTGTGTGTGCCTGATGCCTGTGGGGATCAAGAGAGGATCAGATCCCCCAGAACTAGAGTTACAGATGGTTGTGAGCCACCATGGGAGTGCTAGGGAATGAACCTGGGTCATCTACAAGAGCAACAAGTGCTCTTACCCACTGAGCCATCTCTCCAGCTCCTGTAATATGAACTTAATCATGAAAAAATGCCAGACAAATGTAAAATCGAGGGACTTTCTACAAAATGACTAGTCTGTGACACTTGAAGTGTCCAAGTTGTGAAAGTCAAGGGACAACTAAGAAGCCGCTCCCGGGAGCAGACTAAAGGCACAGGATGGCAGAGTACATCATTGTTCTGTTCGGAAGGGAAAGCGATGCCGTTGGTGAGACTCAAGGGGTGTCTGTGGCTTAAATGGAAATTTCTTCATTTTAATAGCTGTATTGCAGTTACGAAGACAGTGCTCTTGCTGGTAAGAATTATACTGTTGAATAATTAAGGGTGATAAGCCTTATCAACAATTTATTCTCCGTTGGTTAAGAAACAATGATTTGTAAATTTAAACCTCTGCAAGCTCCAGGTGGTTTTTAAAATGTTTAAATCATCTTTAAAAGAGAGATAAAGTAACTGAACATAAAAATAAAATAATGTCGGGTGGTGGTAGCGCACACCTTTGATCCCAGCACTCGGGAAGCAGAGGCAGGCTGATCTCTGTGAGTTTGAGGCCAGGCTGGTCTACAAATCGAGTTCCAGGAAAGGCGCAAAGCTACACAGAGAAACCCTGTCTCGAAAAACAAACAAAAAAAATGTTATTTAACTCAATTCTGTTGCCTGCCAAGGGCTGGAAGACTAAGATCCACTCCCTGTTTGAAACGGAGATTAGCAGTAGCTGGTGTTCAGAGACTGTTTGCGACAACCCAAGACTTCCTTCTGCCGTCGAGAGGAGGACCTACAAAAGGGAATGGTATTCCCATGATAGGTCTTCCCATTCTTTAATGTTCTATTTGTATTGCCCCAAACCATCCCCTGTACCACCTAAAGTGCCTGGTGTTTGTTTTGGGAAATGCTGGAAAACAGTATCTCAGCGTAAACCTAAAGAATGCGCATGCCTGGGGAGACTGAGGTTACCTGCTCTGCGCCACCCTGCTAACTGCTCCGAGTAGATACAGTAGAGAGAATGCGGTAAATTGAAAGCCCAACTTCTCCCTACACTTGATTTGACATACAACCCAGTGACTCTTAGTCTCCCCTTGACAGTAATCTTTGAGGCTCAGAGTACATGGGATATATTCTGTGACCCAGAATCCAACAGTCAGCCCCCTCTTGCCAATTCTACACATACAGCCCAAGATCACAGAAGCAAACATTCCTCTCTCTCAGAGCTGCCCCTGCCCACTGCATCCTGCTGTGGTGAATGGCAATCTCCTTCACCAGTTTCTCAGGCCGGAATCTTAGACATCACTATTGAACCCCACCACCTCCCGTTTTTCCCCTGTAGAGAGCCTCTCTGTAACCGCGTCCTGTGATTCCGTTCCAGAAGGCGTGTTTCCAGATGGACTGTCTGCAATGCGGCCAGTGTGTCACTAACACTCCCTGCTGCCAATTCTCCAGAATTTAGCCATAGTGAGTCCTTAAAAGAGAAATGTGTTCCTGAAACTCCTCCATAAGAGCTCTCAAAACCCTGCTGCCTAAGGCAGAGACCATTTCAAATGCTCTGGAGTCAAGGAGCTAGTGGCTACCATATTGGACAGCAAAACTCCCAGTCAGATCACATTGCTCCAAAGCCTGCACACTGCTTGTGGAGAAAGTCCAGATTTCCTGTTGGGGTCAGTGGGGCCTCTAAGGATCTGAGCATCCCTTCCGATCTCATCTTCCAGCTAGTGTCACATTGCAGCACCTCAATTCCCCCTTTCCTGAACAGACAGACAGGAAACCTTTCTTGCCTCAAGGCCTCATTTGTACTGTTCCATTTGCCCAGAACATATCCCCTGTCCTCTATATCCCTAAGCCCTTTCACCTTGAAGATTTGACCTTAAATATCTGAGGACAGCCCTCAGAGATGCCTGTCCTAACCCCTACACTGTGCATGGCACTCTTTGGGCACCATTTCTTCCTCCACGCCACTCAGCCACCACAATGGTGATACGTTCATGTGTTTATGCAGCACCTATACCACTAACTGTGAGGAGACCCTGATGTTTTCTTATCTCCATAAGATATGTATCTCCATATCTAACAGTGTCTAACACATAAAATTCACCTGAGAAATATTTGATGAACATAAAAAGAGTGGTTTCACAGTAGCACAATATGGTAATTTACAGGTGTTGTTAGGAGTTAGGTTGGATATGCTGGGGAAACCAGCAATCAGGAAAAACATATTTTTACATCCATCTTCTACTAGACCATTTCTCAACCATAGGTCCTTGTCTTCAAGACAAACGTTTTCTATTGAGGCGATCCAATAAAAGACACTTCTTCCCTTCACTTGACTTCATAATCCAGTTTCCCATCTGTGAAATGGAAACAATTCTTCTCTGCTGATGTCTGGGGCCTCACCAGGGGATCTCTTGGCCCCATCCCTGTCCCAGTCTGAGCTGGTGTCATTCTCTGTATCAAAGACTGCTTCCTCCCGCTGGCAAATTTGGGACTAAGTTGTCTTACTGCAGAGGTTAATTGCACAGAAAATGTAATTCTCGGGCCATCAACTCTCCCCCTCATGTTTCTGGCATTAGGCTCCATTAATGCTTAACTTTAAAGTGTCCTAAAAGCATTGGGAAGGGAAGGAAACCAGCCAAAAAAAAAAGGCAAATGTCTGCTCTGATTCCTGTGTGTGAATGAAAGATTGATCAGCTTTCTTCCACAGCCAGCTGCTGTCACGCCACATCCCACCACCATGATGGACTCTAGCCCTCTGAAACTGTAAGCCAAAGGAAACTCTTCGATTTTAAAGAAAGAAACAAGGCTGGGACTTGGAATATCATCTGTAGCTGACATTGTCACCATAGACGGACAGCCAAGCAGACCACCTCTCTCCCTTTCTTTCACCCAGTCTTTCTGTCTGTATCTGTTCTCTCTTTCCCATACCCCATTATTTTGCAGTACACTAAAAGGCTAGGAAGCAGTTGTTCCATGGAAGATATCTAACCATTTTTGTAAAAAAACAAAACAAAACAAACAAACAAAAAAAAAACCACCTGGAGATACAGGGACCCTTCAGAAGGAAGAGAAAGTAAATTAAGTACAATGTGGTCACCATGAATGACCTTAGTTTTATCTGCCAAGGTGACTCCAGGCATACAACTAGAATGCCTCAAGCTGATACACGACAGTGTTTCTCATTGGATTTCCTGCTACTGGCTTCTGCAAACCAGTGTCTGAGCCCCCAAGCAGGGCTGCTAATTGAAGATCTGAGCAGGTGTTTCCCTAAAAGTCAGGCTGCCATGGAGAGACTGGGCACGCCGCCTCTGCTCCC
>CABHPQ010133615.1:0-18422 GCA_902168405.1 Peromyscus aztecus
CACAAAATATCATATACAAGAATTAATTCAAAATGGTTGACAGACACTGAAGAAAATCTTCAAGACCTAGGGTCAAAGATTACTTTGACTTGACACCAAAAATATGAGTTACAGAAAGACAGAGCAGTAAAATGGAGTCCTACAGAATGCTACCCTTCTGCTGCAGGTGAAGAGGATGAGAAGACAAGGGCCTAGGGATGTAGCAGAGCTGGTTATTTACATGCAGAGCATGCATGAGACCATGGGTTCGTCTCCAGCACTACACAAAGCGAGGGTGGTGGCGCACTATTTATAACACCAAGACTCGGTGATAAAGGCAGGAGAATCGAGTTCGAGGTCAACCTGGGCTATATGAGACCTGTCTTTTTTCTTTTTTAAATAAAAAGACCAGACAAGCTACAAACTGGGAAAAAACAAATGCAAGTCACACATGTAAATTTAGTGCTCAGAATATAAATAGAACTCTCAAAAGTGAAACTATAGACAGTTGAGTCAAAAACTGAGCAAAAGTTGTACTAGACAGTTCATTTTAAAGGTGAGCAAGTGGGAAATAAACACATAAAACGATACTCAGCATCAGCTGTCACTAGGGAAATGAAAACTCAAATTATGAGATATAAGAATTTCTGAATGATAAATAAATGATTAAATAAATAAATTAACAAACCAGGGACAACTCAAAATGCTATCAAGATTGTGAACCAACTGGATTACTTCCACAGATACAGTCACTGTGAAAACAGTTCAGCATTTTCTCTTAAAACTAAGCGCAGCAACTGCATGTTTGGTCCCTCAGCCAAAGACATGGAAATTTACATCCACACTCACTCGTGAACAGGGACATTTACAGCAGTTTTATCCATAATAGTCAAAACCTGGAACCAGCCAGGATATCCTTCCCCAAGCAAATGGCTAAACTATGGAAACAGACATTTCAGAGACTAACACTCAACAATCAAAATACTAAAGTTTTGAAACATTGACAACTTTTTAAAAATTTATTTTATTTATTTGTATAGACTAGAAGTATATGAATAGAGTAATACTCTCTATTCAGTCATTCCCCCAAGTCAATTTCAATGTCCCAAAGTTTAATTAACAGAACAGGGAAGCTGCCCTGAACTGAACTCAACACTTTGGAATGATAACTTCCATGTGCATTTCAGGAGGCCCTGTTTGCATTAGGTCAGCCTGGAGGAGCCCTGCACCTATTTATTAAGCTTCTCTGTCAACAAAACAGCAGCCCCAGAGGCTTCCAATGGTCTACTAAATAACACTTGAAAGCCAAGAATCTAGCTTGCCAGTAGTCTATTGTGGAGGTATGTTTGTGGATTTCTGGGGACCTCTCTAGCACAATAGACTACTGGCAATGGTCGAGAGAAAGCCCGAGCTGACCTACTCTGGTGACCAAATGGCCGAACACCCTAACTGTCATGATAGAACTCTCATCCAGTGACTGATGGAAGCAGATGTAGAGATCCATGGCTAAGCCCCAGGTGGAGCTCCAAGAGTCCAATCGGCGAGAGAAAGGAGGGATTATATGAGCAAGAGATATTGAGACCATGATTGGAGGAAGCACAGGGACAAATAGCCAAACTAATGGAAACACATGAACTGTGAACCAATAGCTGAGGAGCCCCCATGGAACTGTATCAGGCCCTCTGGATAAGTGAGACAGTTGATTAGCTTGAACTGTTTAGGAGGCCCCCAGGCAGTAGGACCGGGACCTGTCCTTAGTGCATGAGCTGGCTTTTTGGAACCTAGGGCCTATGCTGAGACATTTTGCTCAGCCTTGGTGTAGGAGGGGACTGGACCTGCCTCAAATGAATCTACCAGGTTGAGCTAAATCCCCAGGGGAGATCTTGTCTTGGAGGAGGTAAGAATGGGAGGGTGGATTAGGGGAGAAGGCTGGGGGGTGGGAGGAGGGATGACAGGGGAATCCATGGCTGATATATAAAATTAAATTAATTATAAAATTAAAAAAAAAAAGAATCTAGTTGCCACCCCAGGACTGACAAGGAGTCACTCAAAGACAGAGTCTGGAGTAAACTAAGTGACTTGCTGTTGACTGAAAATCCAACCATGATATTATACCACACCCTTGTCTCCTGACCCCACTCATACGCTTTGTCACTAGTACGCGGTATCTCTCCAATTATACATGGGATTCTTGAGAACCAGAAGGCATGCATCAACTTTTCACGAGTCTGTTAGCGTCTGGACATCCAGGGTATACACAGGCCACTTGCCTGTGACTAAAGAAAAACACCTTGACATTGTCTTCGTTAAGAGCAGTGCGGGAATAGCTCAAGGAGTGTCTATAAGGAAGCAGAATATGCAGTCTTAAGACTCCATCATATCTCTCTTCTAGGATTTCATCTTGATTCTTTTCAGATTTGCCTCAGCTCCTGGAATTCTACCACGATCTGGAACTGTATCTGATCCCTGTCGCTTACATTCTTGTAGACAAGCTAGAAAGGGGTCAGAGGCAGCAATGGATGAGGGACAAGAAAAGAGTTGTCTAGCCATCTATAAAAACAAGTGAAAGAATCAGGCCTGGGGAGCTAGCTTAGTAAAGTGCTTGCTATGTGAGCACAGGGACGAGCTGGGAGTCCCAGCACCATATCAAAGGCAAGTGCAGTAAAGTATGGAATCCCACAGCTAGGCAGGCAGCCACAGGAGAGGATGCACGCAGCTTGCTGGCCAGCCAATCTAGCCAAATCAATTAGCTCAGGGTTCAGGGAAAAAATAAGGGGGAGAAGCAACTGGCCTCCACACACATGCACATAGTAGGTGCACATGAATTTTCACACACACACACACACACACACACACACACACACACACACACCCCACAAATGAAACGGCAGGCAGTAAAGTATATGACACACTGTGTGAGGAAAACTAACTGCTTTAGAAGAGTTATGACTGAGGTATTGATATAAGAATGCAAAAGGGGAAGACAAATCTATACATATTAGACACCCAATGTCACCATGAGATCAGATGAACTTCAATGTCCTACCACTATCCTACTTCTACACCAAGACAGAAAGTCTCCTGAACCAAACATAAAATACTGAAGAGATTACCAAGCCTATCAGAAAGATTCTTCTCTAGCGTCTCCCACGAGGAAGTCTGAGACCCTAGAGTTGCTTGCAAATTTTCTATCTGTCGAAGTAATGGTCTTGTTGTTGATGAAACACTTTGACTCAGTTCTTGATTTCGATTCTCTGCTTCTTGGAGTCTCTGAATCAAAAAATCCTCAGGTTATTACCACTGACAGAAACAAAAGCACTAAAAACACCAGCAAACCTAAACTTTAGTTAGATTTCTGGAAAAAGAAGTTTTTCCAGAGAAAAATTATTAGCTTTCTTACTAAAAGAAATATACATTATATATACATATTTATGTGTGTGTATGTGTACATATATATACGCAATATACAGCAAATCTATCATGATAAAATTACTTCCTTTAAGACAAAGTTAAAGATTTTCCTTTTTTCTCCCAGGAGATCAGCTTGGTTCACATAAGCTACAAAAATACATCCAATTGCAGCATAGTAAGAATATAGTAATAATGCTTTCAATCCAGGAATATTACTTCAAGAAGACACACGTGTGACCTTGTGCTTGGGACAGCTGTGACCTACCTGCTGAAGTTCACTGATCTCGTGGCGTAAATAATCCTCTCTCCTGGCAGCTGCCTGCTCTGCCCGTTGCAATGTGAGCCTGAGGTCCCCCACCTGCAAGGCAAACAACACTTATTGTCAGAACACTGGTGCAACTTCCTGCTGGTGACATTTGTGTTGACTTTTTACGTATGACACTTCACACTAAACAATGAGCACACATCCCGCTCCTTAAGCAATGCCAGAGCTATAAATATATTCACTATCTCCTTAAGAAAGCACTCTGTTAGCCAAAAAAAGCCTGCAAATATGTACAGCTCTGGCATACGATGAAATAGAGGGGAGATAATGTATGCATAAACATTTGCCACAACGCAGGGTGTGATAAGAACTAGATGAGCTATAAATAAGTAGGTAAATAAATCAAACCTAGGCACTAAACTAGGTGTGGTGGCATACACCTATGATTTCAGTGTGAGCATTTCAAGTTCCAGGGCAGCCCAGGTTACATAGAGAGTTCCAGAAAGGTCTGTGCTACAAAGTAGGCCTTATCTAAACACCCAAAAACTAAAACTAAAAGAGAAAAGTGTTAGCAGAGTATAATGGTGTGTGTTTACAGTCACAGCTATTAGGGAGAGGCTGAGACAAGAGTTGAGGGTCATTTGCATAACATGGCTAGACACCGTCTCAGAACAAAAATAAGGAAGAAGGTGTCACTCATACACAGTTGCATACTTTATAACTGCCTACTGTGGCATCATATTTAAATAATAAAAAAATGATGTCAGGCCTCTATCTGGTTATTGTAGTCCTGAAGACTTATTCTATGGAGCATACAGAGATGTTCTACAGCATCAGCAAGCCCGGCAACGACAAAATGAAACCAGAACTCTAAACAGCCATTAGTACTGTAATCTGTTTGCAAATGTTCATACATGAACATAAGCGTTAAAAAGTATAATCAATGCAGAAAATATTTACTCATCCTAAATGAAAAAAAAAAGACTATAATATCTATGGTTATCAACTGTAAGAAAAAAAACTAGATGGAGATAATGTTAACAAAGTAACCAACAAAATTAGCAATCCTTATATACCACGGTGGTTTTAAGAATGAAAGTCCCATACCCTATTCCTCACTCCCTCAATTTTTCTTTATTATAGTAATGTATTTTTAATTTGAAAGAATTTTTCAAAATTGGGGTGTGTGTGTGTCTAAAAGTATACATATGTACTACATGTGTACAAGGGCCCGTGGAGGTCAGAAGAGGTCACTAGACCACTTGGAACTGGAGTTATGGGCAGCTCTAAGCTGCCGTGTGAGATCTGGGAACCAATCTGGGTCTGCAAGAGCAGTAAGTGCTCCTAACTGCTGAGCCACGGCTCCAGCCCATTATTTTTTTTTTTTTTCTGATGCCTGGAGTTTTATTTACCTCATACATTCAAAGCAAAATATTATTCTACAAATTACATTTTATAACATTATATAACGTAATATATTTATAACATCCAACATATATGAAGCACTAATTTACACAAATATGTGTAATGCCACTGGGAGATATATATAGATATAGATATGAATAAGACTGAGAGATCAGTGACATTAAATTAAATTAAAATTAAAGACTAAAGAAAGAAGCTGTTCTCAAAATATAACACAGGTGGCTCCAATATCATTTCTAATTATAGGCTGTACATTTAAGTCAAATTTCCAACAAATCAAAGTAAAAACTTGAAGGAAATCTTAAAACTTATGACATACAGAAGACATAAGCTGTAAATTTTCATGGCAGTATATACATACCCCGTAATAATATCTGAAATAATTTTCTATGGGCATTCGACATTAAGGTTGTATAATGGGATATTCTGTGACATTATAGTCATCAATATATTTTATTTATAAATATTATAGCTGATTCTTTAATATGCTCAAATACAGCTTGACCGCTTTATATTTATTATAATATATTAAAAATAAATTTGGTAGGGAATATAACCTAGTTACTCATCTCTGGCAATTGGTCATGCAAGAACAAAGTGTCAACTATACAGAAGGAAAAGATAGATGTAACATGGCTAGAATATTCTAGAAATGTGTCTTACACAGGCTTTTGACTGTGAGTAGTAAGCAGAGAGACCCGGGTTAGCTATCCAGTATGAAGTTGGAGAACAGACATGTCTTATTTTATTTTTTTTAAATTTATTTATTTATTTAAATTACAGTCATGGTATTCATTAATTACACTCATGATATTAATCACATTTGTGGTATTTATAGATTACATTCACAGTATTCATTCAATTATAAGCCCACTAATTTAAAATAGTAATATTCTGTATCTTTTCTTGACAGGGTGGCAGAAATACATGGATATATGGACCATGGCATGATTTACAACAGCAAAACATTGAAAACAATCCAAACCCATCAAAAATATAGCTGAAAATTACGTATCAAAGTGGTATAAAACTAAAACTCTAAGTTCAACTATTATGCAACCACCAGAATAGTCTGAAGAGATGGCTCAATCGTTAAAGGCAAGACTCCTAACCAAAAAGATAACAGTCTACTAAGTCCATAATGCCAGTTGTAAAACATGTTAGTGTGGAAGAGGAGGGAAGGAGACACACGTGTACCTGGTAAATTGATTAAAAAAGCAGACATACGTACTTCCTGCATTTATAATAAGAACACTGAAAAGATAAAGCAAACACTGATAAAGTGGTTGATGTTTAGACAAAGAGGAGCAAGAAGGAGGGGATAAATTAGAAGCAAATGCTGTCTGACTGTATTTTGTTATATAGCTTTCAACTGTAAGTAATTTATCCACCAAAAATGTAAAACAAAACCAAAAGCTAATTGAGGTTGCTGAGAATAGTTTCGTGTGTTTTGTTTTGGTTTTTTAACAGTGCTGGGGAAACTAGATATCCGTATACATAGGACCTATTGTGGAATGAATCTATAGCTATGTAGGGCAGCACTTGCCTAGCACACAAAAGGCTGGTCAGACCCCTACACTGAAGAAAAGTGTAATGAATGTTTACAGCAGCGTCATTAACAGCCAAATGATGTAAGTATCCCAGATGTTCAATATTGAACGATTTTTTTTTCTTTATTCTTTTGATTTTTCAAGAGAGGGTTTCTCTGTGTATCCCTGGCTGTCCTGGAAGTTGCTCTATAAACCAGGCTGGCCTCGAACTCACAGAGATCCACCTGCCTATGCCTCCTGAGTGCTGGGGTTAAAGGCATGCACCATGACCACCCAACAATATCTGATGATTTTGAAAACAATGTGTTCCAAATTTTTTTTTCTTCATCAGGCTCATAAATTGCCAGAGATGTTACAAATACGTCAAAAATCAACTATATAATATAGTCTCTTGAAACTGTATGTTTTAATTATACATATATACATTACTCTGACAACAGGATATCTAGTTTCATAAAATTCTCCTTCCTCTAGCAGTGCTGGGCCCTCTGCATATAGGAAGCAGAGGCTCTACCAGTGAGCTATATCCCCCACACTGTATACTTAAAAATATATATAAACCTCTCAGAAAACCAAGCAATAACAGCATGGTATGTGCATCACACTAAGGCAGTGGTTCTCCACCTTACTAACGCTGCGACCCTTTAATACACTTCCTCACGTTGTGCTGACCTCCAACCATAAAATTATTTTCATTGCTACTTCATAACTTTAATGTTGCTACTGTTATGAAACGTAATATAAATATCTGTGTTTTCCGATGCTCTTAGGCAACCCCTATGAAAGGGTTGTTCAACCCCCAAAGAGGTTGTGGCCCACAGGTTGAGAACCACTGCACTAAGGACATTTTTAAAGACACACAAGTAAGGTTTGTAGAATCCGTTACTCTAAAATGCCAGTAACATGATCACAGAAGCCTACCAGATGTACCTCATCTAAGAACAGATTCACACTTGCTAGTCAACTGCTTCACTTTGCAGCAACATGCACAAATACATAAAAGGTGGCTTTAACCACCCACTGCCTACCTGAAGCGCTAAGGCCTCTTGCTGCTGACGAGCTTCTTCCTGGGCCTTCTCCAGTGCTGCAGAAAGTTCTTCCTTAGCCTTCATCTCACGCCTCAAAGCAGCTTCCTGCACCTCACTATCCTTAGCAGCATTGGCTTTGTGAAGATCAGTAAGTTCTCTTTCAAAAGTAGATTGATATTTTTCATTTACTTCAATGCAAAAGTAAACACATATCCACACTAATTCAATTTCTATGGACCACAGAAACCCCAAAATAACAGTAAGCACACCTTACAATAACACTAGCCACTATGAGGACTCTGCTGGACTTGCTTTGTCTAATAACAAACTCACTCATAGATAAGTTTATAAATGTTGCTAATAATCACTAACAGAAAAGAGACTAGCTAGAGAGATGGCTCAGTATTTAAAGAGCACTGACCATTCTTCTAGAGGACCTAAGTTCAATTCCTAGCACCCACATGGCACCTGACAACGGCTGAACTCCAGTTCTAAGGATCCAATAACCTCTTCTGGACTCCTTGGCTATGTGGTACACAGATACACAAGCAGGAAAAATACAATGCATATAATTTTAAAAAAATAAAGAAAAAAGACTTCTTCAACCTCCCACTGTGAGAACAGATTCTATACACACTGCGTATTTCATACCTGTACGCGCTATCTAGGGCAGCCTGAGTACTTCGGCTCTTTTCTTCAAGTTCATCCATGTCTACTTGAAGTCGGCCAAGATCTTTCTCCTGGCGTTCTACCACAGAATTTAGTTTTTTAATATTTTCTCTATGTTGTTTCTCAACTTCTTCTTTGCCATCAAGGACCTATGTTATCAAAACAGACAAGAACACTTTTCAGTAAATGATAGATTGATAGATAGATAGATAGATAGATAGATAGATAGATAGATAGATAGATAGATAGATGGTAGATAATGCCAGGAATTTCCTAATACTGGTTATAGCTTGAAGAGGAAATGGCCCCCAGTGCATGTGTCTGAACATGTGCTCTGCTGGGGGTGTTTTGGAAAGCCATGGAACCTTTGGCTGGAGGAAATGATCACTGGAGAACAGGCCTTTAGGGTTGGCTCTTCCCCATTTCCAGCCTCACCTCTCTCTACTCCCTGATTAACACCACGTAACAAACAATTGCACACACTCATGTCACCACATACCAAGCCCTCTGTCACACCTTCCCACTACTGGAATCTCATCCTCTGAAATCTGGAGTCAAAGGAAACCTCTTCTCCTTCAAGTTGTTCATGTCATGTCAAGTATTTGGTCACAGTGATGTTAGGTAACGTATTAGCTATTCATTCATCTATTAGACTAAAACCTTTTTCTTGCATGAAATCCCATGAAGTCGATCTGAATGCTCCAGAAGCCAAGGCCAATTACAAGAAGAAAAAACAATACACAGACAGAGAACACTGACTGCTGCTCACCTGTCTTAAATGTTGTAACTCCTCTTCCAGCTCCTTAGTTTTCCTGTTCAGCTTTGCAATAACATTTTCACTGTCTTTGTCTTTAGTTCTTAATTTCTTAATGATGTTAGAATTATGTAGCTGCTGTTTTGAAAGTTTTTCTCCTGGTTATTATAAAAAAAGAAAAGCATAAATGCCAAAAACAGTGATTGTTTAAGAATCTGCATAAAAAGCTTTATCTAACCAGTAGTATACATGAGTTCTTTTTTTTTTTTTAATGCGATAAAAATTTTAAACTTCAGTGTTAAAATTCACTTGGACCTGAGTTATCAATGAATACTAAATTATTACGTGAAAGGATTCTAGGAAACAAGATACTAACAGTCTTCATTTGATCTTTAGCTTCAAATTCAGGGTCCTAGTACCTCAACCTCCCAATGCTGGGATAATAGGTATGGACCACCATACCCAGCTTACAGCTGTATTTTAAAATTGTCTATGTACTACCTATGTTTCCCGCTGGCTAAACTAGGTTCTTAAAAGACAGGAAGGATGTCATATCTAGTATTATATCAAATAATATACAATATACTCATTATTCAAAAGAATTCTTATGTAAATAAAAGTTGGGTAATAATAATTTCAAATGAAGTGAATGCTTCCAAATGTGTCAAATTCTATACATGTTCTAAACACATTTATATTTAACAACTTAAGTTAGAAATGTTCGTCCAACATTTGTAATATGAACATTTTAATAATAAAAGATCCAACATTAACAATCCTTAAAAATAATTGCAATACCCCATACAATGGACTTTATACAGCCATCAGTAATGATATACAAAGCATTTAATAGTACAGTGATATATAAAGAAAGCTGCACATGGAATATACAATCTAAACTGTGAGAGAAAGATGCAGAGAAAGATACACTGAAGAAAAACTAGACCTCCAAGTCATCAAATGCTAAAACCATAGCTCACTGTACTCAAACTAAGGATTCAGAGACCTTATAGACCCTAGAATTTCAACCTTTGGATATCTTTGTTTAAATGATGGGCTCTCTTTCATATCAAGCACAAATTCTGCCTTGTTTTTGGAGAGTTAACAAAAAGCTACACAGCACATATTTCTTTCACAACATCTGCCCCCATTCTTCCATAAACCGTCACAAGCCACTTCTGTGGTTTAAGCCCACCCCGCCCTTGCTTTCATTTCCCGTCCCCCTCTCCTCTTCTTCTTCCTCCTCCTCCTCCTCCTGTTCCCCCTCTCACGCCCTCCCCTCTTCTTTTCTTTCTCTTTCTAAGGACAGTTTCTGTGGTACTCAAGTTTATCTTCACTGCCTGGGTTCAACAGATCCTCCAGTCTCCTATGTAGCTAGGACTACAGGTGTATACATACCATCATACCCAGCTCACTATTTGTTCTTAGAAAATATGTACTATCTATTATATAATATTTTCCCTTTTCTTACACTATTTTTAATAATCAACAGAAAGTTCACCTTCTTCCATTAACCCTTGAATCTGTTCATCTTTCTCTTTCAAGAGGTCTGCAGTTTGACTACTGTTTAATCTAGTGGCAAGTTCTTCTTTTATGGTTTTCACTTCCTAATTTAAAAAAAAAAAAAACTGTGGTTATCATAAAGGATTATTTTCATTCTAGGTATGTTTTTCTTAGCTTTCCCATTTGAAGAAGCCACCCATAATCACATTCCCATAATAAATCTGTCAGCTGAGTCAACCCACTTACCTAGTTAACTAAGACAAAGAAACAGCTTTGATTACCACACTAAAGCCTACACTCATCAGTTATAAAAGCAAGTTTTAATATGGAAATATGAGTAAAACAACTAGGTTATGCTTTGCATTTGGAACAACACAGCAGCATACGATAAGAGGAGGCTTGTTGGTTAAGTGTCTCAAGTTATTGTCAGTATCTGAAATGAGCTAGCTAATTAAAGCAACCAAGCAGGTAGAAGTATGAGACTTTGTGTAAGAGTTCACACAGAAAAATAATAAATTACCATTTACATTAGTCAGGAAGTAGGACAGGGCCCCTGTGAGATGGCTTGGTGGTTAAAAGCACCTGACACAAAGCTGATGACCTGTACTCAATGTACCAGATCCACATATTTTCATATGTGTCCTGTAGTGTGCCAAGCAAAATGTGACCTGGACACACCCAGACACGTACACACACACCCACACACAGAAATTATAATGTAAAAGATTAAAAAATAGTAATAAAGTGGGAAAGCAGCCTAATCTCAAAAAGTTAAATACATACACTAAATTGTTAGTAACCGCTAGGACTTGTTCAGTAATTAACAGCCAAAATTGTTAACAATGGAAGTTTGTTCCAGATTGGGAGCACAATAGCTCCTGAATAGGCATGGCTTTGCACCCAAAAGGCATTTGGCAGTCTCCAGCAACTAAACAGGGAAGGCACTACTACAATGACATGGTGAAGCCAGGGATGCTGTTAAGGACCCAACAGAATAGCCCCCATAACAAAATTAGCCTCCTAAATGTCAACAGCATCAAAGATGAATGTCAGAACAAGCCAAAATTTACATATGCCAAAGAAGAGTCATTAACCATTAATTATAAATTACACTTTTAATTCATAAGTATAAATCTCTGAAGTGGTAAGAAAATAATCCATAGGACTAATGATTACTTTTTAAAATGTACATAGCATCATTTAGGTTTGCTACTTATTCTAAAGGAATTATCATTTTTAGGCATCTTAATGATCTTTGCTATATCTTGCAAGGATTCATTCATAAATTACATAGGTACCCATTTAAAGAAAATTTGCGTACGTGCATGTGTACATTTGTATGCACAACTGTGGAAGGTGACTTCTCTGATTACTGTTACACATTATTTTTTGATACATGGTCTGAACCTGGAGCTCATCAATTTGTCAAGGCTGGCTAATGAGCTTTTTAAGGCTCCACCTATCTCTCAGCCCTTGCTCCCAGCACTGGGGTTACAGACACATGCCATTTTGCCTGGCTTTTACGAGTTCTGGAGATCCACACGCAAGTCCTCGTGTTTGCTCAACAGGTATTTATTTCAAAGTCTACTGAGCCAATTCTCTAGTGCCTAGATTTCTTTAAAGTATTAAAATCTACCAATTTTAATAGAACAAAAATCTATAATTTACCTGTTAATATACTATATCATGTTTTTAATATTTTATTTTTTTCTAATACCAAAATATGAGTTCATTCATGAAGTTCTACAGTTTAATTTAAATTACCTTCTTAGCAGCATCTCTCTCTTTGCAGGCTAGTTGAACTTTCTTTTCTGCTTCTGCAATTCTTTGCGTAAATTCATCTTTCAGGGAAGAAATGCTACTACTTTCTTCTTTTACTCTAAACATTTCACTAGATTTAAAATACATGAGAATGAAGATACTGTTTATACAGTCCAGAGGTAATGAGGTCCGTTCCCAAAATGCAGACACATTTTCTCCAATATATACCATATTAAAATAGAACTGTGTGAGGTCTAGTAACTTTTATTCTGTTTTGTTTTAAGACAAGGTCCTACAATATACACAATATACAATATCAAGAAGCCCCTCTAACTCATCCCCTGCTTCTGCTTCTCTGCTGGGATTACAGATATGTGCCATCATATCTGGCCAGCCAATTACTTTCTCAAAGAAAAATTACTTGCTAAATTTACTTTATATATTTATCGGTATTGCTCAAGATTGAACCCAGGGCTGTACAGGCTAAGAAAATGTTCTACCACAAACCTGTATCCTCAGCCCTATAAATTAATTTTAAGAAACTTCAAACAAAACCAACTGGTGGAAATGTCACCAATATTAGATGTGCAAAACTAAGACAAAAGCAAATGTTTCAATGAATCTTCTGGGTCACACTTCCTCAGTCATCTCAAAGTAAACCAGTTCGGTGTTTTTAACTTCAGGATTTCAATTTTCACTAAATATATGTTCTAAATTTCTAATACTAAAAGAATAAGGAGAAATACATATGTGTGTGTGTATATATATAATATACACACACACATATATACATATATACACACATATACACACGTATGTATTTTTATGAAACAATTTTCAATGCCAAAGAGATGGTAAAGATAATTTGAGAAAAAAACACTAAATATGGTAATAACTGGAACACTATGCAATTTTCAGTGACTATAAACAACTTCAACTGCAAAACATTCTGTAAAGATTTAGTTAATGAGTGTTTGCATGCATGTATGTACATATACCACATATGAACCTGGTACCCTTGGAGTTATGAAGGTGCTGGGAACCAAACACAGGTCCTCTGCAAAAGCAGCAAGTGTTCTTAACCACTAAACCATCTCTCCAGCCCCAAATTGTGAAACATTTTAATTTCAAAACATCAAAGTACATTGGCCTGCACATACTGTGTGAAATCACTCACATGCTTTGAATACTTACTCCTTCAAGTTATCATAAGCTTCTTCTAGAAGTGCTTTTTCCTTACTAAGAGATAATAACTGAGCCTCCCTCTTCTCTAGTTTCTCATTCAGAAATTCAACTGTCTGGACAAGAGAACAAACACAAGTCAATCATTTGACGTTGAAAAGTCCATCTGTTATAAAGAGCTATAAAGGTAAGCCATTCACAAATCAAAACCCAATGCTGCGGTCACAGCAGACACAGAACAGCTCTGTCAGGAGAGCACAAAGCAGAGCAAGCACAGAACTGGTGGGAGAGCACACAAAACAATTAGGCAGTACTAGTTGATCAGCTACCTACCTGAGGATGCAGAAAATTCCACCTCTAGGTATACCTTAGAGGAAGCACGTGGTGAATATACTAGGTGATATGCATGAGGACATTTAAAGCATTTTGTTTCTAACAGAAAAATCCAGGATTTATTTATTTGTATAACCACTAAGGAAGGAATATAGATAAAATTTAAAAAAAAAAAAAAAAAGGTCAAGAAAGGGTTCCAAATTTCTGGTAAGGTTTTAGATCTTCTTTTAGTGGTATCTAGATATCCCTCTGTGTTCTTATTATTCTTTAACCCAAACATATAATTTTTTTACTATTATCCACTGTACTTAAAAATAAAAATACTTTAAAAAAAAACATAAGCATGTAATTTGAATTTTCTAGGATATATCGCACAAAGCTAACAGAAGTAATTCTATGAATTGCATTCCTTAGGTCTTGCTGAAGCAGTGATAAACTTATCTGTAAAGGGGAAAAGGGTGCCTTTCCAGCTTCCAAAAAGTCTTGTTGTCTGAGTCAGGACAGACTAAAAATCACTTACCTCCATAAAGACACTGAAAACATGAACAGCAGCCAGTGCTGGCTTCCAGGGATTCTAGTATCAGCATATACTGCAAGGTCGCTACCGCCCGTTCAAAAGTATAGCATGGCATTTTGTTTCTGAATAATATTAAACCCAGGAAACAGAATCTGCTCCTTTCAAAAATGGTAGGTAAGGCAACACTGAGCACTTACAGTACACTTCTCCACATATGTTATATATACATTTCAGAAGCCTATGAAAGATGCCAGCTCCTGTTTAATTTCTAAGAATCAGGAAAAACCAAAGCTCTGATTTAACATTAAAGAATCGACACCATTTTCTCTTGTATGTATTAGGAAGAAGTCATCTGTCATCCTAAGTTTTACTTTTGTTCCCTGGGCATTTCCTTTTCTCACTCATGTGAGACAGCTATTAACAGCAGATATCAAAAATAGCATAAGGAGAAACCAAGCCAAAGCATTTTAAGAAGTATACTAGTCATGTCAACAAAAACATCCACATTAGAATATTAATCCCAGGAAAGCATCAATAGTATTCATATATTCATTTAGACAAAATCTAAAATTTCCCATAAATAGTATCAACATGCAAAATACTCTGATATAAGAAAAATAGTAACATTTGGGTTGCTTTAACATGTCTATCTTAGAAGTTAAAGATACATGTGACATAAACAGTCCTTTACAAACTGACATAAGGATGTAGAGAGCGTAAAAGAATTTTAAAGTGATAAGGATTCAACAATAAAAATGTAAAACGGAAACGTTAAGATTTTTTATAATATCTACTTATTCTACCATAGTTGCTTTGCAGACATTTCAAATAATTCAATATAAATATTATCCATTTTAAGGTCCTTATTGCTACAATTAAATGACCAGAGATCTACGTTTTCAAATCATCACACGTCCGTGAGAATGTTTTCATCACTGACACACCCCAAACCCAAACACTGTAGTTACCTTGCAAACGTCTTCTTTCTCAGGCAGTGCTTCCGGCTGACTGTCAGCAGCCTCACACTGCTCAGCGGCCGGGCCAGAGACAAGACGCCCTTGCCCTTCGTTTACTGGTGTAGAGGAAGCCAACATATCTGGCTGCTCACAGTTAACAGGAGTAGCACTTCGGCCACTTTCCTCTAATTCTGCTTCTTCAGAAGGTGCAATTAACGTCTCGTTTCCCTCCTCCTCTTCAGCTTTTTCTTCAGTGGATTCTACTACTGCAGTCTTTGGGGTCGAAGGATTCACTGCGATAGGCGCTAAGGCATAGCCCTTGCCTGGCAGCTCGTCATCCGAGTTGATCTCGCTTACACTCCGGCTATCTAGAGACTGCACACTAAACGAGTCTATTCTTTCAAAAGCATCCGACGAGCAGCAACTCTCGTTGAGCTTTTGGAACTCATCTAAGCGGCTATACTCAGGACAAGCAGATGCAGAGAGCAGCTGAAATGATGTCTGCATGAGGTGAAGACTTGATTTCGCATCTGAAGTCTCTTGCCTTGAACTAGCCGAGCTCTCACTTATTACACTCTCATGATCTAAAACTTCAATGTCACTGGTGGTCGAAGTGCCTGATGAGAAGGAGCTAACAGGAGGAGAAGGTGTATTGCTCTGTCTGTCTTCGTGTTTTTGTTCCTTAGGTTCCAAAGCCATATCCTTAGTGTCTGCTGTGAGAGACTGGGTGGATGTGGTAGATACATCTTCTGTTGTTGTGTTTACATTCACTACATTTTCAGACGCTTTCAATCGCACAGTGGGCACCTTCACCTCAGACTCTTGACTAGCAGTTTCTGCACGCTTGCCTTCAGGTACAGGGGATGGAGCGCCCACAGCCGGAGTGTCTCCTGAGACACACACAGAGTCTCTCACTTCTGACTCAGCTGTTTCAGAGGTTCTGGACTGGCCAGGGGATGATGATTCATGTAAACTGCTCTTCACTTCTTCTTCTGGACGCTGTGATTTAGCCGGAGGTTTTGATACCACTGGACTCTTCTGAATGGTCTGGACATCTGATGGGGAGAGAAAGGCACTGAAGAAATTTTCAGATTCATCGACTACAGTCCTTCGAACTGGCTTTGTAATTGCTTTAGGAGAGGCTGTTGGTGGACTCTGAGGTTCAGTGCTTGAGTTCAGTCCCCAGGTTGAAGTATCCCATCCTCCACTCACAGGGGGACTTATTCCTTTGACAAAAAAATAAATTAATTCATTAAATAAAACATATCTAGCATTAATACTTCAATCATCATCAGAGGTTTCATATGAGAGAAAAAGAAAGCCTATGAAATGCACCCTGTAACTGGGAGCAGTTAAACTTATCACTAATTAGGTTCCAGATTAACTTTGGGCCTAAAAGAATAAAACCAGTGTGGGCTGACCTGAGAGGGTCTATGAACAAGTACAAGACCAGGCTTGGCTTTTCCTAGCCAGAGCAAGTATGTTCTTCCCCTCCCAGAACATGCTTAAAGTAATGATATAGGTTTCATAGCCCATCCCAGATATGTGACTCACCTCACAAAAACAGTGTAAACCCTCACTAACAGGCCACATATAGTCACAGAACTATTTAGCCACACCATCATTTTATTCTTGTAACATTAGATAAAACTTGATTATAAGCTAAACAGACAACAGCACTCAAAACTGAACCTGAGATAATAGAGCTGTTCTTTTTTGAAAATCATAATTAAACTGATGAGAACAGTAAGTTCTAGTGAATAAATTTACTTTTATGTACTTAATGACCAGTCTGCCAGTGCCTCTCTCTTCAAACCCAAAGTATTTCTTTATATTTTTTTATTGTAAATTAAAAAGTAGACAAGCAAAATCACCAAAATTTTGTGTGCAATTAGAAGTTGTTAGAGAGGGTACACATTAACTGGAGACTTTTTAAGAAAAATCAAGAAGCCCTTTAACAAAGTCAACCCTTGACTAGGAAAGAGTCCAACACTACCTAGAATGAAGTGCTAAGGAAACTCTGAGTTGGAGACAGAGTTTTCCAGTCACCTGTTCAATGTGAAAACAGAAAACAAAGCTTAAAGCAAGATTAGGTCTGCTAGTTAGCCTAAGTCTACAAGGTAGGTAATTATCATCCTCATGGGTGGGTTTAAATTCGCCTCTTGGAAAACGTGGTATGAAACTGCAGTTACCTCGCCTAAACTCCCATTCTTCAGACCTATGTCGTTTCGTAATCCAAAACACAACCGGTGATGAAAATCAATGAAAACAGCATTTATGAAAACTTGGCTCCATTCCAGATAACCTGACCTTAGAAATAAATTATACAGCACTATTCATGCCTCAGATTTCGGGGGAGGGGGGATTATATTTGAAACTGATTTGATCTCCAGTTTAGTAACTCAAACTCTGGGGTCCAACCACAAAAAAGCAGGGTGAGCTATTCCATAACAAGGTCATGTAACACACAGAAAGAAGTAAGATCATGACCTACCTACATACACACACACACACACACACACACACACTAAGACATCAATGGTTCAACTTGGGCCCCGAGTCTTTAAACAGTGTACAACTAAAACCAGAAGCCGGAGAGTGATCAAATATTGTCTTCATCCAAAGGTTTGTACTCCTGTGTCCGTTGCTACACACGTAAAAATGCTCAAGAACCCCTCAGACTTAAAGACACAAGTAACTGGACCCTCGAAAGAGCAATTTCGGCCATTTCGGCCAATCTGAAAGACCTGGGTCTGCAGAAAAGGAGTTACACTTGGGAACTCTTGGAACAAGCACACAGCCCCCTGGTACTATCCCCAGTACATTCTGTGCCTCACCTGGGGCAAGTTACTTATGCATTCAGTTTCCTTTAGCTCTTCTGTAGAACACGGGTACTACCAGCCCTGACTCGGGTTGTTCTGAAGACGAGGAAGCGTTTTGTAAAGTCTGTGCTACCAAGCATGAAGTGTTCATTAAGTGCTACCCGCGGGGCTCCCTGACTTCGTGAATTTACATAGTTCGGACCTAGGACGCAAACTGCGGAAGACGCGCAGCAATTAGGGGATCGGAGGCTGTGCCCCCGACCCTGC
>CABHPQ010133616.1:0-47061 GCA_902168405.1 Peromyscus aztecus
TGTGTGTGTGTGTGTGTGTGTGTGTGTGTGTGTGTGTGTGTGGTTGTGCAGGTATAGGAAATGAAACTAGAAAGGGAATCATGGAAGAGAGAGTTCCTAAAAGAGAAGGAAGTGGAGGTAACAGGAGGACATATGTGACACGAAAATGTGAAAGAACTGGGGTTGACTTGGGAGGGGGGCGGGGCACCAGCTTGGGTGGATCTGAAGAACGTGGTAGAGCAGAGGGGAGGAAGGGTAAATTACATCAATGCGCAATGAAACACGTATGAAAATGGCACGACGGAACCCATTTCTTTGAATTCTAATTTAATAATTCAAGAAGTCGAAAGAAATTAATGAAAGCATATCAGATTATGTGTATATTTTTAACTGTTTTCTTATGTTTTAATCATTTTCTATTTGATTAACAGAACACGTAGGGGTAAAAAGTTGACTCACAATCTAAGACACCAGTATGAAATGAAAGAATCAATTCCACTCATTTTCGTGCCCTAACAAGGATTAAATCAAGGCAGGCATTGAAAATGATGTGTAATTTGGCTAGGTTTTAAAAGAAATTATATATATATATATATATATATATATATATTCCTGTTTAAGGACAGTAGGCACATGAAACAGAGTATCTGTGGAGGTGAATTGGCTACTTATTGGGGTTGATTCTCTCCTCCCATTAAAGGGGCCAAGGGACTAAACCTAGGTCATAGGACTTGTTGGTCACCTCCATTACCAAGAAAGTTATCGCTCATTTCCATAATGCATGTTTCATGAAGAGAAAGGAACCTCTGTGACAGTTAGAACTTGATCAGGAAATTGGGCCGTCTTCTCTTGTAGGAATGCAAACTGGGAGTAACCACAGATGCAGGCATCTGGGGGCAGGGACAAGCAGTCTAACATGAATTTCCTAACATTTTGTTTGTCAGTGACTGATCCAAAGAGGACCTTAGAATTATGCATGCTATACATTTTTAAGAAAATATTTATTCTTAAGAGATAATTTAAAGGAAATAATTTTGTCTCTATATTGCATTTCAATGCGTCTATGCACTTTTCTTGCTCTGAGTCATTGTGTTATAGTCATATGAAGAATTAGTTTGATGACACAGTCACCTTTAGAGATGAAAGAACAGAACAAAGAAAGATTCTGGCTGAGCATATGGACCAACACTGTATTTCTGTTACTGAAAGTAACAATTGAGAACACTCTGCAACTCTTGGACCAAATTGGGATTTCTGTTACTTGCACACAAAAGTTGCACAAATAATGAACAAAACCAAAGAAACCAAATGTATCAAAATGGAGATATAGTAAAAATAATAAGTAGAAAAAGTTTATAGCTAAACAGCAATGCAGATGCCATAGATGAGAAAAGATGTAAGCATATAATAAAAAAATAAAAGCAAAATGTCTTCAAATGACATTTTTTAATTAAGAGGCATAACACATGAAGGATATACAGAGAATTTTTATTGCTTTTTGACTTAAATAATTGCACATTTATTTTATTTTACACTTAATTGTTTGTTATTTGAAATCTCATATGTGTAGAAAGTGCATTCTGGTTTCTCTTTGTACCACATCTCATTTTCTCTCCAAAAACTATCAGCCTCTCTTCCTTTCTAACAGTCCTTTCGCAATGTAAGATTTTTAGATTTTGTTTGTTTGTTTGTGGTGATTGGATGTATATATTTCCAATACCTATTTCTTACTAAATTGTTTTATTTTATTCACTATGATCTCATAAATACAGTTTTGAAAATCCTCGCTGTAAGCGTTCTAAATATATATTGATATATTTATAGCATGTTATATTATATGCCACACTGAACTTTAATTTTTAAACTTTGGATCATTCTTGTAGATATTTCTTCAGATATCTGGGTTTTAATTTAAGTTGTTATAATATAAAATTAAGTTTTGCTTTCCATATTTCATGTAGCTTCTATTTAAAGTGCTTTCTCAAAGCAACTTCAAAATTAGTTATGCATTATAAACAAATAGTGTTAATAGGCATTGGAGACAATGTTGGCCTAAAATTAAATATTGCATAGTGTTAATCTGGGTTATATGAAAGACTTCCTTGATCATGAGTTTCATTTGCAAATTGAGGACTCTGTTCCTGACTGATTTCCATGAAACTTCATCAAAATATCACCAGATATATTTAATGTCACAAAGGAGAGCATCAGGAAGTCTTGAATTAATGCATCTGCATTTCTTATATGACCAGATCATGGAGATAGGCTTAATATTTACACAACCTTTCAGACTCATCCTTCTGCTTTGAGTTTTTGCAAAAGACATATGGGTATGTGATGTGATTTATTTTCTCTATCATAGAAACAGATGAAAGCAAATGAATTATTATTTTAAATCTTCAGTAAAATATTTTATAGAGTTTTCTTTTATTCCTCAAACAAATCTTACTTATTTTATTCAATTGCATCTTTATGATTCATTTTGTTGCTTTTCTTACTTTGGCATACAATTATTCATAATCATTTTATTACTCTATACATGCTATTCATAGTAATTTTGACAAACAAAACAACATAAAATTTTGTCAAACCAACTTCTCATTCCCATTTGCTATACACATTTCTTCTACATATATCAAAATCACAACTTATTTATGTTTAGTAAGCAAGCAATGCCATATTATTCTTGACAAAAATTGGGTATTTATTAATTTCCGTGTTATTTTCAGTGAATACAGCTCTTTTTATATTTTTAATAACACTGTGAACTACAGCCTGGAATATAAATATCACAAAGACGACATCCAAAATACAAAATACTTAGGTCACTAGATTGCAAGTAAATAGTTCTTTCCTTAACACAAAACAAAATATAAAATGAGATTAATTCTCCATTTTATTATATATTATTATTGACCTATAATGCATAATGTTATTAGTAACCATAGACATGTGTAATCACCAGGTTTCAATATTTGGCATATTATTATTGCTACCTGAAATTTTCACTTTTGCTAATTTCTTCTAATATGATGAAACCCAGCATAAATACAATTGGATAATGGGCCAGAATACCAGAGAAAGTGGACTCTTGCTCCGTTAGATTTAGGAAGTAATTTAAAAAGGTGGGACTCCTAAAGTTCCAGGAAGAATGGAGAAATCAGAATTGTGTAGTGAGTCAAGAAGGAGCACAATATCAACGTCCACAAGAATTATAAAATTTAATATAAAAGTATAATCTGAAGTTATAAATGGAGTTAGGAATTGATCAAACACTCACAAGCCTTGTAGCTGCTGTGATGAAAATACCCACTGATTTCACATGAATTTTGTTAGTTAGTCTTTCCCTATACCTCTAACAACCTTTTACTGGAATTTCTTATTGTGAATAAATGAAATGTAAAACTTTCAAGAGCACTAGCCAAGGTATCGGTATCCTGACTTTTAGGAATTCAGTGAGGTTGGTGTATTGTGTTTTGCTAATATGGTTTTTAATGACAGGATCATTTCAGGAGGAACCTGAAGAATTACTCCTGGTAATTTAAATATATTTCAATATATAGGTGTATATAATGAAAAAAAATCAACACGATTTTCTATGCAATACTTCAACACAAATGGTTCTACTTTACTAATTCTTATTTTATGAAAGTACAACTACTACCAAAGGAGCCCAGATCAGACACTACAATTAATAACTTATCATTCGCATCTTTTGTAAAATGAGTCAAGAAATGATGAAGTAAAGTAAATATAACTTTTCGATGTCAAAGTCAATTTGGATGACTAACATAATTCTCTGATCACGTTATGATGTGAAAGATCCCATCAATCCTGGGTTAGGTTGAACAATTTACTTTATATTCTTCTCAACGTAATCATATTCAAAACAATGTCCTTATGCACCGCTTGTTATGGTGTCCTTTACTCTTACATGGAAACACACTTTATTCATGTCATCCTAACTGCTCAAGAGCAGATAAAATATAGAGGTCACTTTTGGTTACAGTGTAACACAAATATCAACACAGTTCAAAGAATATGGGTCATGCATTTTGTTTTACTTTCTGAAAGTGTGCCATTAAACCACAATAACATTTTTTTAAAAGCTTATACTCAAACACAACTTAAGAAAAGTGTACATTGTTAGGAACCTGACACAACCCCTCACAAGCTGCAGCGCTCAGAATAGGTCCTGTGCCTCACCTGGGCACCACAGTAGAGTTGGCCTTGTAGACAGGGTGTGGGTGAACCAGCCCTCAGGGCATGAGAGGGGCACAGCTGGTACTGCCTCCCTCATCGAAGGTACAGTGGTGGGGGTAAGGGAAAGATGCCCTCTCCCCTCTCAATTACCTCTGCTCCTTGCCTGGGCAGCACAGTAGAGCTGGCCTGACCCTGAGGGTGTGAGAGCAGGAGAGCTGGCCCTGCCCCTTGCTTATCCCTGAAAAGATAGTGAACTATCCAGACCCATGCTGGACAGCTCACCCTGGTGTGGAGGACAAAGGAGCAGCTGGTGGGCTGACCAACCCTGCAACTACCCAGGCCCAGAATGAGGGTTATGAGTTGGCTCACCCCAACATCCACATCATCTATGATCTACCCGAGAACATGAAGGGGCTGTTCCTGAAGACCCAAAGCTGCAGGATCTCCACGACACAGGGCAACAACGAGATATCCAAGAGGAGTCCCAGTGAGGGCCCAGCATCAATAGTGTAGCAGAAACCAGAGACCTCAAAGCAGACCAAAGACTCTTTGCAATGGACACTTGCAAGTAAAGATACATGGATAAAAGGTTCACTGCGTGACTCACTGTGTCACACTGCAGCTTCTTTGATGAGAGTGAATTTTTTTTCTTAAATTTTCTTTGGTGGGTGGTTTCAAGGTCAGAGGGTGGATATGAAGGGATGGGAAAATGAATGGGATCAAGATCCATGATGTGAAAGACACAAAGACTTAATAAAAAGAAAGTTTAAATATAACCTTTAAAACTGTGGCATCAAATGCTATAGTGTATGAGAGAAACAACTGGTGATAGACTTGATTAAAATGAATACACATGCATAATTTACAAAAGATGTCATTTAGAGAATAAACAGGATTTTGATATTACTTTTGATAAAATAATCAAAGAATACTTAAAACCCAATGGTAACAGAGTCCTATACAAAACTATCCCAGAGACATACATATATCAAGAAGGAACATGAAAAAACAAAACCCCACAAAACACCAAAAAAAAAAAAAACATTCTGTATCATGTCATAAGGAAAATGAAACTTAAGCTATAAGCTGATAGTAGTACCATTCTAGTGGAGTGGCTGAAATCAACAATGGTAACAAAAGATTTGGCAGAAGATTAGGAACAGCAGACACTCCCCTTCATATGTGGTGGTTAAAAAAAAAAAAAAAAGATACTGTAGAAAGTAACTTGATTTTGTTTTGTTTTCTTTTTGTTTTTGTTGTTTTGTTTTTATCTTGACAGTGTCAAGTATGGATTTCATATCATGGAATGAGCCTTAAATCTATTACAAAGTGAGTTGTTACTTCCATAGTATCTGTTCCCCTTTTTGACCAGTGTGCATATTTTTCCAGGTGTGTCGTGTTTTGTAGCTATCAAGGTTCACAGCTGAATGAGATGGGTGAGTACATTTCTCCTCCAGTAGTGTACTCCTCCCAGGACTATGAATGCTTGTCATTAGGGATGAGTTTCCAGTTGAGTATCAGATGGATTTCTCAATGTTCTATGACCCATGTTTGTGTTGTCTTCAGCAAAAGGGTCCTACGGTCATGTTCTGGGTATAATTAATAGCATTGGTAATAGCCTGTAATGGAAATGCATTGTGAAAAAAAGAGTGAAATCAAGAAAAATAATATTTTGCTCTTTGAGAGGAGCAGAAGTTTCCTAGGCTTTTTCACATGGTTGTGTTATGTTTTAGCTACTTTGCAGAAGAAGTTTGGGGTAGTCCTAATTGTGTATCTCACCTTTTCTCATTCATGCGATGATGCATTCTATTCTCCAATAAAAGGCTGTCAATGCAAGACTGTGTGTTGTGAGTTCTGAGTCACAATATACATCAAATGAATTAAGAAAATTCTAGATTTTTCTAATGCTGATCGTGATGATCAATGTACTTCTGGTTCTGCCCAATCCTGGTGAATCTCCTGTTGAAATGGACACACTTGTCCTACCTTGGCACCCTCCTGAGGAAGAGGTGAGATGTAGTTTTGTATGCCACAATGCCATGTAATTGTTTTCACCTTAAACAATTAAATGACAGATGGAGATTAGTAGAGTACAGAGGTACTTCCATGAATGTCATTTATCATGCATGAAAAGAGACAGAACTCAAACCAGAAGTTTTCCATTGATATATGAAAATAGAATAACAGAATATTCTTATAAATTCAAAACTCTAAATTCTGAACTGCTTTTTCTTTTCTCTGTTTTGTTCTTACATCCAAAGTTATCTATAAAAGAATAAAGTCATATTTTAGTTTTGTTGTTTGATCTGTCAGCACTAAATCATTTTCTTAAAGACAGAATTCTCAGAGTCAAGGAGAAAAAAATGCAACTTCAAAGTACTAAATCTCATTTCTCTCTTTCAATATGATAACATTTTCAAAGGTGAGAGAAATCTGCCTTGAAGCTAAGAACTGATTTCATGCTGTAAGTTCTTTATTTCATTTGCATTTGATACTAAATAGAAGAGCACACAACCCATGGACTATGACTGCCCAAGTTTGTTAAAGTGAGATGGAGTAGAAGTCAGAACTGTAAAACCATTATTAATCAAAAAATGGCAGAGCCTTTTAGCACTTATTAAATGTCTAGTTTATTGAACAGTATTAAAAGGACTGGATGTACCATCTCAAACCAGAAGAATATTAAAGTTTGGGGGGAACTTGAGAAATGTCCCCTATAGACTCATAAACTTGAACACTTGGTACCCACTTGGTGACATTATTTAGGGGAGAATGTGGAACTTGTGAGATGAGGAGCCTCTACTGAGGATGTGTATCACTCAGGGAGGTCACTTAGGTTTTTATGGCTTTGCAGCGTATCTTGTTATTCTTATCTACTTCGAACTTTGAATGAAAATGCTGTCTGCTTCTGCTGCCTTTGTTTCTCTTGCTTTTGACATGTCTTCTCCAGTCATGCTGGACTCTATTTTTCTAGAACCAAAAGTTAAAACACATTCTTTCTTATTCACATTGCTGTCAGCAGGGCAGGTTTTGACGATAACAGAAACGTAAGTAGTACAGAATGCAGTATCAAGGTAAAAGGGATAGTTACTGCACAGATCCTGACTATGTTGCTTTTTGGAGGAATGTGGACAACTTTGGAGCTTTAGGCTAAGTTGTAGGATTTTCTCAAGGGAACTTGGTAGACAGTGGTGAGGAGAATAATGCAGAAAATGGAGGCTCACATCATGAAGTTTCAGATAGAATCAAGGAAATATTAGCAAGTATGGAATAGTCTTTTAATGTAATATTATCCCAAAGAATATGCCCATATTCTGCCCATGTTCTGAGAAGTTGTGGGAAGCTGAATTAAAAAGTAACAGGATAGTTTCTTTGGGGTAGACAGCATATTTCAAGGCAGAATAATGTTGAGTCCATGTTATGGTTATGTATGTATGGTTATACATGATATGGTATGTAGACTTCATGAAAGTCTACAATGAAAAGGGGCAAAATGAATTGGAAAAATGCTAAAGTTAGAGAGTAAAAGAGCTCGGGAAGCACAATGTTGTAGACAGACCATGTGTTTATAAACAGGTAGTAATAGTTAAAGAGATTAGTGCTATTAATGATAAGACACACCATCTGGAATGTAACAATATAAAATCCCACCAAGCTAAGCCTCCAGATTCTGTAATAGAGATACCTAATTGGTTGTATGCTCCTAGATATAAATTCCCTAGGAAAGTTTTTCACTCACTTCAGAAGCTGCTGCAAGTGTAGTCTAAGGGTCAGGTTCCATTCCTTTCTGGCATCTGAGACAAGGAAGATGCAAGACTGAGAAAATAGTGAATTCTTCCTATGTAGTTTCAGATAATGGCTAAGGCCAATCAATGTGTTGCAGGATTAGAGTTCCTGTGAACTGGTCCTGAAAGGCCATTGTGTGGAACTATGAGAGGAAGCCCTGGTTGCACAGGGGCACCTAAGGTGTTGGAGATGTCAGTGCTGTGAGTCACCTGCCAAGAAGAAATGTATACAGAGACTAGAAACTGCCCAAGGGAGACATGTATATTTCAGACAGCAGTGCTGGAAGGGCAGAGCTATTCAAACTTTTGAAAGTGAGGTCCTGATCCTGTACATGTTTCTACAGTATTTCCTATTTTCCCTGCTGAGCTTGCTGTTGTCCACTTTCTCCTGCCCACTGTTACTCTCTTTTGTATTGGAGATGCATATTGCATACCAACATACATTGGAAGCAAGAATTGGGTTTGGGTTAGAGGGTCACTGTTAAGACTTTGCTTGAATTCTCAGAAGAGATTTGGACTAAACTTTTGAGCAGTGCTAGAAATGGTAAAGTCTATGGAGGTTTTGTTTTGTTTTGTTTTTGTTTTTAGATGGACATAAGACTACTTGTAACAGGTCTGGTGTATTGTGGTTTGAATGAGAAGTGTCCCCTATTAATTCTCATATATTTGAATATTTGACCTCCATTTGGTGACATGGATAGAGATTATATGATCCTTAATAGGATAATCCTTGTTGCAGGAAGTGTGTCACTAGGAACAGACTTTGAGGATTAACAGCCTCACCACACTTCTGGTCTTCTCCCTCTCTTTCTGCTGGATGAAATATGTTGAATGCATGAATCATTTCCTGCTTATGCCAATATTCAACTTCCCTGCATGTTACCATGTCTTCCCAGCCACAACATATTCTATCTCTGGACCTGTAAGGCAAAAGTAAACTCTTTTTCCTGTGTTGTTTTCATTAGAACTTTTTATCACAGAAACAAAAAAAAATAACTAGGACAAGTATTTGAAAAAAAGTAAGGTAGAAGAGAATGGGGGAAATTATGGGTGGATATGGATAGTCAACCAAATCCACAGGTGTATGTAAAGTACATAAGGAGAGCTAAAATCTTCTAACCTATTTTGAAAGTATATAATGCCAACCACTATCTGATTGGAGATAAGGTCTACTCCATGAGATGGAACTCATGCCTGATACTGCTCAGGTGGCCAAAACCATGAGACTAGATAGGTCATGGATCCAGGGTAAATCCAAATACTACTGTTCTGCTAAGGGACATGGCCGTAAAATAACTCCCAATGACATTCTTCTATAATCATAGATAAGTGCCTTGTTGAGAAAACAGCAGAGAAGCTTCTTCCTGCAGGACATGGGAAATAATTCAGAGACCAACAGCTGGACAATGTACAGAGAGTGAGAGACCTTAGAACACTCAGTGATAAATGGAATGTCTCTATCAAAGCTCTCTCCTCAGGGCTCATGGAACAGTTGAAGAGGAGACAGAAACATTGTAGGAGCAAGTAGTGATGAAGGATACCAAGGAAACAGTGCCTTAGAGACACACAGAACTGATGTGCACATAAACTACAGAGACTGTGGCAGCATGCACAGGACCTCCATGCATAGGTTCAAGCCTGATGGGTCCAGTGCTGAGAAGGAGAGTGGACATGAGTCCCCATCCCTAACTTAGATGCTCAGATCCTGTCTCCAGTTGATAGCCTCCCAAAGACGGAAAAATTATTTTTTTTTTTCTTCCAATGGAGTCTCACTGGGTATACAAACCACCATTATGGATGCTGGTACTAGAAATCTTGCCAAAACCAACAGTTGGAGAGATCCCATATGAGAGGGGAGCTAATTCTGTTTTCTAGCTATACTTATTTAGTGTAAAACAGTCCTCTAAATATTTATGTTTATAACCATGAACACATTATAACTCATATCTTTAATCAGAGAAGATCTTCTTTCTCATGATTAGTGGTGAATGCAGAGACTTCTGGCTACTCAGGTTTCTCATAAGTAGTAGTAGTTCTGGTCAGTCCTGAAGAAGACATGGCATTCCATCTAATGTCCAGGGAACAACGTAGAACTGGGAGGAAATGAATGCAAGGACCAGATGATATGGGAAAATGCCCTCTTCAAGGCAAGATCCATCCATTGCAAGCAAGAACAGACACAAGCTGCAGTTGCTTGCACTGGATCTACACAAGAATTGGTTTGTTAATAAAACTGAACTTGGAGGAGTTCAGCGATTCCCAGCCATCAAAATTAAACTATTGCCTATAGATGGATTATGGGAGACAGGGAGTGGATTCCTTCGGTTTTCTGCCCACTGGTGAACCCATACAAGTCCAGTTAATAATTCCATACCAATTGTTATACAGACAACCCTGGATATAAGCATCAGGTCAGAAAATAAATGTATAAAGACTTGAACATGAAACATGTACTTGTAGGGAGGAAGTCTTACAGTTGTAAGTACAGCAGAGAAATAAGGCTGTGAAAGAGTAAATGTAATGGATTATAGACATGCATGAAACAATCATATATGAGCTTAATTAATCTTTAAAATGCTTAAAGTAGTAGGTTAATAATAGGGAAAACCATACTTTTTAATTTACATTGTTGCTAGTCAGAGAATTTTAATAAAAATGTTCATATGCCGTTTCCTTATTTCTTAATGAAAATTCAGATTCTAATGTACTCCATAGGTTACTGTGACCTTTTAATTCATTATATTTTATGTAATTCATAATATTTTAAATTGTAATAATTTATAAAGATTCACTATTTTACCGACTATGTGGCAATCAAAATGGTATATAAATAAAGTAGGAAAGTATGCTGGAGCAGGCATGATACTTGAAAACTTATGCTAAGTATAGGTTTAAGTTTCCTGATGAACTGCCAGAGTGTGTGATTTTGAATTCTTTCAGTGGGCACATATATATTCAACTTTAGGTTGTATTTATGGTTTTATAAGTCTAAAAGCATAATGAAATACATTGACTCACACACATTAAATGTATAAAATGTATGACATATGAGTTATATCAATAAAAATGTTTCAAAGAAGACTTAAAAATACATAAGATGTATGCCAGGATTTGACAGGAATTAACACTGAATATCAGATCCAGAGAGTGAGAACTGAACTGAATACATAAATAAATGTGGAGTAGACATCTCCCGAATTTTCTCTCTACTTACAGCCATATTCCTTAAGTCAGTTGTACCCGCTAAAACTGAACTATGGGTGTATTTACATCCGGTGACATTGCTCCTTGGTGTCACTGTTGAGCCAAGGAGTGACATCTAATCTATGGACACACCATCAGTGTTAGAATATTATATCTGTATATAACTTCTACTGGGAAACATAATGTTCAGTCAATTAAGGTACTCAGTTTTGAATTCATGTTGAAGTGAAACCAGGAATAAGAATCTTGAAGACACATTCTGAATAACCAGTACATAAAGAGAATGGAAAGCCATTGAGAGAGAGGAGAGAACAAAGAGTGACTTGGAGTAGCAAATATGATGGAAACAACGTGTGAGTGGTCACTGGAATCACTGCTGACCATCTGTTTCTGACTCCTTCTCGCGCTGCCCTGAAATCTCCTTCTTTTGTCTGTGTAGTTTCATATAAGTCTGTTAAAACTGTCCACTTTTGGAAGTGATGATTCTAACAAATACAGGTATTATTAACTTCAAGCTGATAGCATAAAATATGTTTGCATACACAGAAACAAATAGCTAACTAGATTTCTGTGAGCTTGAAATAGGAAACAAGTACAATAAGATTATGATGTCATTTAGGGCCAGGTTTATGTTTCCCCTCCTGTGGGAAAAGTTTTGAGGAGCTACAAGTTGGGAAGGACTGCTGTAAAATAGTGCCTTACATATCAGGGCCATGAACCCATCAACTAACAGCAGCTGTGGTTGTCTGCACAAGGCATATGTCATGTACACCCAGTCAGCACTTAGAGGAAAGTTGCTCAGAGGCCCTACTCATAGGTGGGAAGCCTATTGGCAGCTGACTGCTAATAGCAGAGGGAAATTCATTTTTTATCAGGGTGCAGTTTAGAGTAGGTTCCCCATGTTGCTGTGGATGCCCACACACTCATGACCACTTAGGCAGAATTAATTGGATTCAGTGAGTTTGGAGAAAGAAGAGGAGAGGGAAGAAAAGGAAGAGGAGGATGAGAAAGAGGAAGAGGAGATGGAAGAGGAGGAGCAGGACATGAAGTTGGGAGGAAATGTGGTGTTGGTGTTGGGAAGTCCAGGAAGATTGAAGAGAAAAATAAACAGAACCAAGAAGCTATATGGTCACTCTTGTTTGTGATTCCTGCCTCAACACATAGGGCCAACTTAGAAAAAAATTTAAAAAGGAAGAAGAAAAAAGAAATTCCAAGAGTAAACAATATTGCAAAGAAAGAGGGTCAGATTTAATTTTGTGAACTTTTGAAGGTCAGCCATCAATGATCACCCAAGGACTCCTTTGAATGTAGACTCTGAGTAAAGTTGGCTGTAGAGGGAACAGTTTGAGGAGTACACAAACACAGAGCCCATCAGATAAGATGAGAGATGGGCAAATGTGGGCTCTGGGTGATTGTTTGTGTAAACATTGAAGTACATTAAGGACAGAAGACTGAATTCCCAAATTGGGTGAAATCAAGAATAAGTAGGTGAGAGGAGGCTAAAGGTACTGACAAATCTTTTGTCTAGATGCCAGCAGGCTAAAAGACCAAGATCTTGCCTAGTTTGAAGGACATTAAAAAGATCCTGGGCAGCTTGGGCACCATGGAAAAATAGGATCAGTTCAGATAAATAGCATTGTTCGGGTATTGTCAAGGAAAACAGCATTCCCTTTGTGGAGCTGTGAGTTCTGTGTCCTGCACTATCCAGCATCTTAGCTCCTGCGCTGGGATCTGCATCCCCACAGCACAGGACAGGTAAGCAAGAAGGAATATGAGGTTGATAACATGAGAGGTGGCAGGCCAGGGAAATATTGACATTTTATGATTAATAAAAATAACAAGTGAAGCAAAAGCAAAAGCTCAAAATATAATAGCAGAGGTGAAAACGTTTTAGTTTCATGCCTTACTAAGTAAAGGGAAAGGAAGGAAGGAAGAAGGTCACACACACTCAGATGAGAGGATAAGGCAATTCACGTTCTTGATTCGACGGAACATGGTCATAATGAGAATGCTAAGGGAGAGTAGGAGGTGATTGCTAGGATTATGTATTTTTATATTAAGATATATGCACATGACATTTGTATGGAAATGCAGGTATACACCGGGGTGATTGTCAAAATATTTTAACAGCTGGTGCCACACCAGACCCAAACTGTGTCATATAGGCTACCTGCTGTGCAGACATCTGGACTTTGATTCTGGACAGAAGTCAAGTCTTGAGGGTAAGGGACAGGACAATTAATAATATAAAGATATTGGGATATTTAAATCTCTTTATTGTTAAACCCACAGATACAGAGAATAAAACAGTTCCAAATTTTAACAACAAGCAACATTGTACAAGTGGACTTCTGTAAAATTTCTATAAAATCAGAACCATTTTGATTATAATCATTTATTTATGATTTCATTTTTTTGGAAAATAATCTCTTGAGTTCTATTTATCTGCTGACAGTTTCCCCTATCTGAACTGTGCTATGGGATGGTCTTTTTAAAAGGGGAAGTGCTGTGGGATGGTCTTTCTGTATGCTGTGAACGTGTGTTGCTACCACTGGTTAACAATGAAGCTGCTATAGCCTGTGGCAAGGCAGAATAGAGCCAAGAGGGGAATCCAAGCAGAAGACAAGGAGAATAAGGGAGAGTCAGAGGAGAGGCTGAGCACTGTCCAGGGAGCAAGACGTAATGGAACACAGGTAATGCCACGAAGCTACGTGTCAAAACATAGATTAATAGAAATGGGTTAATTTAAGATGAAAGAGCTAGCTAGCAGGAAGCCTGAGCCATAGACCAAACAGTTTGTAATTAATATGCAGCCTCTGAGTGATTATTTTATAAGCTTCTGTGAGCTGGACATGACACAGGAAAACTTCTGGCTACAGAACTGTGTCAAAAGTATGTATTTTAAAATATATACTATTATCAGGTTGCACATTATTTTGAAATCATCCACATGTATCTATGGAGGAAACAGTTTCTCAGTTTCACAGTAGCTTCTGCTTTTCTCATTTTGATTCATGAAATGAGAACTCACTTTTACGTGTACTAGTGATTTGGGCACCATTTTTGGTTATGGATGCATTCAGTTCAAGTGTTTACTTTGCTCTGCTTAAATTCATTATCCATGAGACAACTCTCCCATCACAGCAATGCTATTTCCTTATGACCAATGACCTTTCATTTCACTCATCTTACTCCCCATCCATACATAAGTCTTTAAAATATTGAAAAAAGGGTGCACTTTGATTTCTATAATTAATATTATTTTTATGTGTACATGTAGATTTCTAAGTAGGTCTCTATGCACCATGTGTGTGCGTGAGTCCGGAAGACATGTCAGATCCTCTGGAACTATAGTTACAGGTAGTAGTGAGCCGCTAAGTCAGTTCTGATAACTGAACCCAGGTGAAAGAGCAAGTGGACTTATCTGAGGAGCCATCTCTCCAGCCTCTTTCCTATCCCCCACCTCACAAAAGTGCGCTTTCAGTTGTTTTTTCTTAGTCACTTCTGTTGAACATTTTCTCATACATGCATTTATATGATAATTTTTGTCTTATAATTATTTTATCCCCTTAATACCCTTGGACTTCTCATGTCCAATATCAAGGACTCCCTTTTCATCCACCTCTTTCTTTACAAAAATCCTTGCAAATATATCCCGACTTCTGCCTCCCTTGCATATCTAAGAGAGAGTCTGTACACCCATTCATCTACAGGGAGCAATGTTTTCTTCATGAGACAGAAACACTGAACACTTCAAGAAACTGATATCACTGTAAGGTCATAATCTCTAGGCTTTCCTTGTTCTTTAAGATATTAAAAAAATTCAAAGTCAATTGCTTTTCTTTTTGTTTATTTAAAAAGTAATATGTACTTTATGAAACACTCTATATACATGTACAGAACTACATTTAATGATAAATTGTAGGTCCAAATAGTTTGGGAAGTTTAAGAGGACTTACAGTGAGGTAAATATACTCATTCAACTCTTTAAGTGGGTTTCCTTGTCTCTCTGGATGTGGACAATATGTAAAATTTTTCATTAGTTTTTATTGTATTTGTTTTTAGTTCCATTTGAGATCTTTGTATTTACTCTTGTATACCTTCTAATATTTAGAAATTAAATTATTCTAGAATTCTCTTACCATTTTTGTATTTTCAGTTGCCAATGTTACAATGTATTGATCCCTGAGCCATATGTGCCAGAGTTGTATTATATATATTTATGTGGATGAGGGAAGGTCCTGGGGTCCTCAACCTTACACAAAGTACTCTCAGCAACCAAGGATTCTGAGAGTGGGAGAAATATTTTTTTCCCCAGGAAAGAGCACACTGCTTGGTTATTCAATACTAAATGGTCATTATGTTAATGAAAACATAAACATATATGTAAGTAACATTACACAGTCTGAGTAGGCTGTACTTATGTATACAGAACATATGTTTAACAACACTTAATTAAAGAAGAGGCCATGGATTTAAAAAAGATCAGTTATGTTGGAAAGCTTGGGGTGAGGAAAGGGAAGAATTCAGTGTGAAGTTATGAAGATCTTTATTTCTGAATTGATATTGTTTCAATCTCATAGCTTTTAGAAGAACACATGAGACTTCTACATAGATATAAGGGAATCAATGCCTTCCTAAGACATCATGAGTGATAAGGAGGTAGTGTATATTGGAGCCACAGCTGAAGCGCCAGAGCTTAGAGTGCCTAGTATTTTGAAAAAGTCTTTTAGTCAACCTGTTTAATTTTAATATAACTGAAGATAAATTATCTTTATTATCTAATATAATGTCTATTTTCTGTAGGGAGTGGAGGAAACTGAATGAGTGAAGTCATGAGCTCACGTGTATTT
The DNA here is from genome assembly GCA_902168405.1 of Peromyscus aztecus. Lineage (NCBI taxonomy): Eukaryota > Metazoa > Chordata > Mammalia > Rodentia > Cricetidae > Peromyscus > Peromyscus aztecus. Next base: position 16,025 of record CABHPQ010133616.1, read on the forward strand.
TGACATAGGCAAGGCCTATCAAGGACTACAGAACAACTGGCCTATGGTAAAGTGTAAAAGCCATTATACATATTGGCCAATTCTAGAGGGAAGGCAGTACTTTCTTCAGGGGTTCAAATCTGAGTACTTACAAACCATGAGTGCTTGCATAGACTGGAAACGGCAGCTGCCTCTTCTTGGCTAGGGACTTTTATAGTTTGAGACAGCTGGCCTTCAGAGACAACTACTGTGACTAACTCTCCCTGTGCTGCACCTAACAAACATGCTGAGCTGACAGCTATCAGAAGTGGTAGCAGTCAGTGAGCTCCAAGGTTCATCGTCTCTGTTGCTGTGTGTCTGCCCTTCATCCCCTCGTAAGCAGTAACTAAGATTCCAGCGCCCTAGACACTTAAGATGGCTCTCTCTTCCCAAGGGAAGGATGCTCTGTGCTCTGTGGTTGTTTTGCTTTGCAAAACTATTTTCTTGGGAAAATTGTACAGAGCAAATACTTATATAACATGTACAGAAATTTCGTGCAGAGTTGACTCATCATCCTGGATTCAAATAAGGAATACATTCATGATGAGATATTTCTTTAGCTAAACAGAATAATTAGTGGAGTATAACTATTTTATTCAATTTCTTTAGTTATTTGACTGATTAATACATTTATTTATTTATTTATTTATTTATTTATTTATTTATTAAGGATAAGTTAGTTATGTAATTCAAGCAGACCTGAAACCGTCACTGAACCTCAGTCTCTTGAGTGTTGAGACAAGAAATTACCTTACTAATTTTTCCATAATCCTTTTATAATAATTTGTACTGCCTCCTCTTTGACATACATGACATGTACATAGGCGTGGAAGACCTACATTTTATAGCATTGACACTCTTAAAGACATTTTACTTTCCATGAATTATAGCAACAGGGAGAAACCATTAATATTTAGATCTATTTTATGTGTGCTTTTCCTATTTTAATAATGACCCCCCATAGTGGCCCCTGTATATCTAGTTTTTCGATTAGTCAATCTTTGGGCAGAAATTAAACTAAACACTAAGGGACAAAATAATTCATTATTTTCTGAACATATTTTTATGCTAGGATGGGCACCATGTATAGAATCAAGGATTGGTTTGTGTTCAGTCCTACATGAATTTTTTATATTAACAAAATCTTAGCCAAAGAAGCTGGCTCCACCTACAGCAAAGATTGCAGGTACATGGAATTAGTCCTACTCTGCAACTTCTGGAACACACCTCTTTATAAACAATTAGTGGTGCTGGTTCCAGTCCTTGCTTAGTGCTTCAGTTGGAAAGAGTCACTCACCTACTTTGATAAAAGAAGATCCTGGATGCTGTTCCTCATATCTTAGGAGAAACTCAAAGTTTTTACCTGGACACTGAAAAAAGGGATTGAATCTAAAGGAGAAACTGATGTAGCATGAATTCATGTCATTCTTACTGGAAGTTGAGTAGTTTTCAAATCAAAACTCTTCATAGGTAATTGTATTATTGGTCAATTTCCTGAGTGCTACATTTTGTTTACCCTTTCATGAACACACACACACACACACACACACACACACACACACACACACACACACACACGAATTCCCTTTAATGCATTAATTGTGGTCCTGGATGTTATAATTTTTCTTAGACTTTGTGCCTTCTGGGGTGATAGTGGCAGATCCCATTTGACCATAGGCCATAACTAATTAGTCTTGAACTTTTCCTTGACATCTGTGATGTTCATGAGGAAAAGAAATTTGAACCCATCCTGAAATAGTTTGTCACACTAGATCCTAGGTAGTTTTCTTTCACAGCACTCTTAATATGCTCTTGGCAGAAAGGTTTAAAATTCAAATACTTTTAAAGATGCAGATTTACTGAAGAATACTTTATGTAGAAAGTGTTTTTTATTTAATGTACACAATTTGATATTCTGCAAATGCAAATATCCTGGCTATATTCATGACAAAAATGAGGGTGGTATTCACATATTGTGTAAAATCCTAGTATGATTTCTTTGAAGCCAGACCTTCCTCCAGATTGCTACTCTATGCATCTAGTATAGGAGTCCCTGTTAGTCTGGGACATTCCCAATTTTTTAAAAGGAGCTTTTGTCTTATTTGTCCATTTTTTCTGTAACAAACTCAGAGGAGAGTCTTACTTGCTGTTTCTCAGGTTATTGTTTATGTTTCATGAGTTTTCATGTACGTTTTTCTAGTCTCTCCATTTCTTGCTTCAGAGTCTGGTGAGGTAAGCCGTCCTTTTCCTACTAGTATTCATAACATAACTTTATTTAACTGATCTTTCATTTAGGATTTGTATAGTTCTTTTAGTCATTGATATAGAAGAATTTTTTTTTGGGGGGGAGAGATAATCTCCAAATGGTTTACTCATCCGTATAAGCTTTTAAGGTTGATGCTTCAATAACTAATGACATATTAAAATCATTTTGTTTCTAAATTATGAGACTAACAATACCTCTTTGAAACACCACTGTGTCCCTTATTAGTTCTTAATTTCTCAAATAAAGTTACTAAAATCATTTTGTTGCATATAAGGCAGCAGAAGCAATTGATTGTGAGCACTGATATGTGTATTTAGGGGAATTAATAATTTCACCGCTGTTCTTTGTTCTTCCTGAAATCATAACTTTTCCAAAGAGCTTTGCTGTTTTGTGAAATGGAACTAACAAGTCTTCCAGAGGTTGATGTAGAATGTCAGTAAAAGTGTATTTACCACCATTTGAAAAACAAGACAGAGATGCCACCTAACCAGGTATAATTGTTCCTGTAACGGTTCATTTTTCCTGTGGAAACTATTGTAGAACACTGTGTTATACTCTGTTATAGTCAGACTCAGTTTATCTCGTTCCTCACCTGTTGTGATAGCAATTGGAATGCGTGAATTGAGTGTTGCAGAGAGTGAGCTTGTATATTAGGAGTAGTCTAATGGATTTCAGTGTTGCACCACCACTGTGTCTGTGAATTAATCGTAGAGAATATGGAGTAGTAAAAGCACATCTCTATTGATTGCTTTGGTGTCTTTGTAGCCCTGTTTGCAAGCATGGCTTTATCAACACTGCAGTATGTGTAAACCTTCAACCCAGAGTCTTAATTCCTTGCTTGAAATTTTGTTGAAAATAGTAATTTTATTCTACTATAGTGGTTCCAAATCCATATGTTTAGAAACAGACTCCTTTGGCAAACCTCTGTCTTGAAAACTATTTACATTAGAATTCATAGATTGCAAAGTTACATTTATGAATTAGTAACAAAAATAATTTTATGGCTTCTGGTTGCCATGGCATGAAGAAATGTTTTAAAGGGTCGCAGCATTAGAAAGATTGAGAACTACTGTTCTAATAGGTAGGTGATCATGTGCATGAGATACTGATAAGGGCAAATGAAATTCCCAAAAGCTTACCTTTAGTCAAAGCAGACTTCTCAAATGTTTATTATTCCACTTTCCTTCGCATTGTTCTTTTCTTTTGCTTCATTGAGGAAGTTTTCATTGAGTGTCTGTCTCTTGTGATTCTGTTTGTACAATGTTGTGGGAACAGAAGTGATGTGCCTTTGAAAACAGAAGCTGTCATGAATTCAAAGCTGCTTACTATGGTCTTTGCTGTGTGTAAGGGGCAGCAGCTCCACACAGAGACAGATTTTGGAGAGCATCAGTAACCTGTTTTATATCCACGATGACACCATAATGATGCTGGTTCTTTCTCACTTCCAGCTATATGAGTCCATTGAGTTGTGATTTTCCTTTGTGCTTTTCCTTACATTTAAACAAGTTTTAAATCAAATCCAGGCCCAAACCTCATTATATCTGTCAGCTATCTAACAAGTACATAACACTAGCTAGATTCTGGGGATAGGAACATAAATTGCATATTTTTATTACTTATCTAACATAATGATATTGCAAACTTTCTCAGGACTTACAAAGGAACCATATTAAAATGTTGTACTTGTTTTTCAAATATCATGATGCTAGTGAATAAGAAAATGTGAAAGTAAAAATTGAAAAATAGAATATATTTTGATAAATGAAACATGTAAAGTTCAGATAAAACAAATTAACAAAAATAGCAGCACATTACCGGATTATCAATGGGAGAAACTAATGAGTAAGCTCTCTCATTATGCTTCATCTTAGCCACATTCAAAAGCCAAACAACTATGCAATGGATTAGCTCAGGGGAAACCTGCATAATTAAGAGAATTGTAAGATAAAATGTATTGTGTTGTGAGTTATCAGTCAGTCTGCCCTATGCTATGTATTATTGGAATACTGTGATTAATAATTTTCCTTTTCTCCAAATGATAGGACTATCAAAAACAAGGAAAGCTTTTCCCATCACCACCAAAGGACACAAGCTAGGAAATATGAATCTCTTTGAGAATGACAATTTAAATTTTGGTCTTGTTGTTGCTTCATGTTTTACAAGTGGATATTAGGATAAGAAGGGTAGTTACCTTTTATCAAAGGTTTCACTTAGTAGGCATGATGTCAGCATTAAGTATTTGGGAGGTGGAAAGGGGGCAGAATTACATTTCCATGAAGAAGATCAGCCAGATATTGTCAGAAGAAAGGAAAAGAGAATGGAAGGGGTGGAAATGAGAACATAGACTTTTGATGTGTTTCAAAACATATCAAATTAGTCTCAGTTCTACACACAGATATCAAAGTTTTTCAGCTATCTGGAGTCATGCCTTGTTGTCCTACACAGTTTGATGAGTTATCTAAATTGCTTTTAGCCTTACAGATTATGTAGAAATGAATTTTAACCAATGTGTAGTGGTAAAACTGAAATGTTAGGTCACACACATATAAACACACCCATCCACCCCCCCACACATCTACTAGAAATTGTGCAACAAATGCACAGCACAACATTTTATTGCCTACAATATCATTATGATCAATTGGCAAGAAGAACTTCTATTAAATTATAGATGTGGTCATATTTCAAACAATGTATATACCTATTATATATACACTTTTCTGTTGAGAACAAACAAAATATTTGAGTGATGAGTGAATGGTACACAAAAGCTTTGCAAACTACTTTTGTGGCTAAAAAAATGAATGAAATTGAATTACACTTTGAGGTCAGTGGATTTGGGCCATGATCCTGATGGACTGATTTAATTGCGCCATGTTGATCATCTTCAAAGGCCTCTCCCAGTTGACTTAGAAACAATGAAAACATTAGAAACATGAGCTTTCTGGTATTGATTCACTGTTTCAACTGAGACATGAATCAATAATACTTCTTTGACAATCATCACTATTAAACTGGGGTCATGTTTTATTCTAACACTTCCAACTATCAGCCAGAGATATTGTAAAAAGCTACTTCTCAGCTCATCTGAAGATGTTTTTTCCAGTTAGAAAATCCAATAAGCATGATATGACATTTATCTTTGAAATATGATTCTGATTGATGAAGTTTTTTTGTTTGAGTCCTAATTTCTTTTGAATTTACTGATACCCATTTCTTTTTTTTAAATATTTTTATTTTATAATTAACTTAATTTCACATATCAGCCACAGATTCCCCTGTCCTCCCTACTCCCACCCCCCAGTTCTCTCCCCCCATTCACCCCCCATTCCCACCTCCTCCAAGGCAAGGTCTCCCCTGAGGAGTCAGTCCAGCCTGGCAGACTCAGCCGAGGCAGGTCCAGTCCCCTCTTCCCTACACCAAGGCTGAACAAAGTGTCCCTGCATAGGCCCCAGGCTCCAAAAAACCAGCCCATGCACCAAGGACAGGTCCTGGCTCCACTGCCTGGGGGCCTCCCAAACAGTTCAAGCTAATCAACTGTCTCACTTATCCAGAGGGCTTGGTCCAGTTCCATGGGGGCTCCTCAGCCATTGGTTCACAGTTCATGCGTTTCCGCTAGTTTGGCTATTTGTCCCTGTGCTTTTTCCAATCATGATATCAATATCTCTTGCTCATACAATCCCTCCTCTCTCTCGCCGATTGGACTCCTGGAGCTCCACCTGGGGCTTGGCCGTGGAGCAAAATCAGCCCATAGAACAATCACTACTATAAAACTCAGAATATTTAATGTACAACAAATATACACATATTAAACCTATTTATATTTATCATCTATCTACTCCCTTTAATGTCACAGATACTGACAAGTGCATCTGCCATGTAAATAAACTAAAATGATGTCAAAATGTTACTATTTGAAGTGATATAAAAGTAATGAGAAAAGTGAATGCTTAGACACAATAAACATCTGAATTACTTGGTTAAATCATCTTGCCTTTCATAGGAAAGTTTCAAAAATACATTTCAACTTGCACAATTAGCAGTTCTACAGCATGTGTGCATTAGAAACAGGTATCATACACCAATATATTTAGTTTAAATATGAAAATCATTATCATGTTTATGATGTTTGATCAATAGCTATAAATATCATTTCAATTATACTTTCTATTCACATTAACACACATATGTTGGTGCAATTCATCTTAGTGATAAAAGTCATTTTCATTTGATAATATTCCTGTTTGAAATAATTCTAGTTATAACTATAATATATTCAGTACTATTGATTAGTATCAGTGTTCTTCTAGATCCCTAGGATTGGTTTTAAATATTCCTTCATTTTTTTCTTGTTTTGTTACTCGTGTGCTTCCCATCTGTGTACATATATGAATGTGTTACAGTGTTATACAGAGAAAACCTACATGGGATCCATTATATTTCATATATTTTTATTTATCAAAATTTCTGATTCTGTATTCTGGCAATTAATGAGATATTATGTAGGATTGGTGAAAGTGAAAACAATTTTATATATGCACTCATGCATAAAAAATAATAGAGCTGTGTTTAGAATATTACCCATGTAAACCCACACAACACAAAATGGACATAATCACATTAATGAAAGCTACATTCCATTTGTCTGATGTAATTTCAAAAAGAAGTTGAAATTAAATAAAAATTCAACACACACACACTCACATACACACACACACACACACACACACAGAGAAAGAGAGAGAGAGAGAGAGAGAGAGAGAGAGAGAGAGAGAGAGAGAGAGAGAATGCAGAATACACTTTATGTGTAATGTGCGAGGCTATTCTTCATGGAGAAAGGGCGCTTTTATTTCACTTTACCTCTTTATTAACTGACCCTAAAAATAGGCCCTGCCTTGTTTCTCATTATGTGCAATGTCAACGTGAACTGCTGATTTTGCAGGGGAAATGAATAGCTGCTTTGCTCAGAAAGACTCTGGCAATCAGCCCTGCATCCTGCTAAACCGGTGTGCTGACCACCTTCTTGGCTCGAATCAGATGGCTATTTGGAAAGCTTTTAGTCATTATCTTCTTGTGTGATATAACTGCCCACTTTTCAGCATGACTCATTTATCATTTTTTTTTTGCCAAAGAACTGAATTATCTAGGCTTTTTTCTTGTTATCTTTTTGAAAAGTCTGACATGACTTTAATGTCAGTATTTTTTAACTAGAAAAGAACATATGCTATATTTTGAAAACTGGCTGAACTTGACAGCATGAGAATTGACACTCAAAATATGTAATTTTCTAACATTGACTCGTGGGACGTATGTGTGTTTACTTTTAGGGCCTGAAACTGTAAAGCTTTCCACATAACACTCTCAAGATTGCATTAAAGACAGTTTAAAGGAAAATATAGAAAAATTCAATCCATCTGGAGCTGTTGGATATGGAAAACTCTTGGTAAGTACACGCACTTTCAGACCATGCAGGCTTGCCCATTGCACCGTATCAAACACTGAGTAAATTGCAGTAACAGTTGTAATGACTACATGGAAAAACTGAACCAAAAATCCTTCTAATATTTCTAAGGAGAATGGAGTAAGGCTGTAAAGATGCCCCTTAGAAATCCATGGAGAATGACTGTGCACCCACAGACTGCACTTTCTACTCCTTTTTCTATCTTCTGTCAAATGTTTGCCCGTTTTTCTCTGGTCATGCCACCACTGTGTTTCCCCAGCGAAGTTCTTTTCAGTTGTTCAACTCCTACTACTCCATTGATTTAAGAAGGAAAAAGAATTTCAGCTATCTCAGGTTATTATACTTATTCACACTCTGAGTTCAGCAGGAGCCATTCCTCATGAAATAATTGAAAGTGACTGGGGTATGCCGTTCTTATATATTCTTAAAACTGCAACATTTAGCTTGCACGCACACACACACACACACACACACACACACACACACGAAAGCCAAAATGGTCCCATGATACATCCATTCTTTTCGCAGGCACTACCTGGGGTCAAAATCCTAAAAGAGAATTAAATTTTATAAACTCCAACAAACAGCCTTTTTATCTATTCCATTCTATTTGTGAACCCATGTGTTAACATAGAACTCGGGTGTTTTCCCTAATCCCAGTATTAGTTCTGATACATTGGAAACACTTTCCAGAATGACCAAAGAACACATTTTTAAGTAATTTCTTCTACCAATCAATATTTTTCCTCCCTGTTTGTCAAGAAACAAATTAAGTTCAGACTGCATTTCCCCAAATATAGGTAGGTGTTGAGGGAGCATAAAATTCCCATGAAGTCATTCTTATAATCATGGCTTTGGCAAACTTGCTTCTAGAAGCCATTAAATGCACATCATAAATCTGGCCACTGCAAATCTATATGGGAATTGATGGGATGCAAGGAATGAATTATGCATCACAGAACTGCTGACTGGCAAGGAAAGAATGTTCACTCAGATGTATATTGTATAGAAATAGAGATATATATTTTATGGTATCTATGCATTCCCAATGTTAAGTAGCTGAATTGTCAACAGAATATAAATAACTGCACACTAACACAATTCAAGAGAAACAAAGAATTCATAATTGTAAAACTACTACATTTTTTGAGTAAATATATGCAGTAATTATACAGGTGCATATCATTGAGTGTATCCAAACTATTATATTATCTGCTTTTGAAATGGATTAGGTAAGTTTATATCATTGATGCAGGAGAAATACAATGTTTCTTACAATTATTAGCAACTCATATCAACTCAGCTAATAAGTTTTACTTAGAAAACTGAATAATTACCTGAAAATATGAACATAAATATTTAGGTTTATATTCAACTATAATGGCCACAGAATAGACATGATACTAAAAATTCTAGACTGAAAGTTCAGAAAATACATATAGTAATCAAAATCTGTGCCTACTTACTATAAAAATTTCCTACCTGAGGGATTGAAGAGATGGCTCAGTGGTTAAGAACACTTGACACTTTTGCAGAGGATCTGATTTAAACTCAGCATCCACATGGTGGTTCACAACTTTCTGTAACTGAAACTCCAGGGGATCTGATGACCTCTTCTGACATGCATGCAGACAAACTCTCATATTTAAAATACAAAAATAAATATTTGATTAATTTCATAAATAAATATACATCTTAAATAAAATGCTTATGAGTAAGATATCCTGATGACTGATTAGATTAGCCTGCTTAGCAAACAGATGATTTCAGACACAGCTAAGAATTGCATAATTAATCTCAATTGTTCAATATATATTAATTCTTTTATTTTTTAAGAATATAACAGGAGACTAGGCAAAAGCCTCTTTCTGACTGATAGCATAGTTATTTCGTAAGAGAGTATTTCAGTAGATAGAGGAATTCCCAACCTTGCACACAGAATATTTTATCAATAATATTTAGAACGAGAAACAGGAAAGCCATTAGTTAGTGTCTCCCTCCCCATTTTTGGTGAATTAATTCATATTCTTAAGATTTTAGTCAGAGAGAAAACATATTCTTTGATCAGTATAAGTTAGGAAATAAATATTATTTAGGGACATTCATAATAACCTGTAGGGAGCGAATTTTAAGTTTTACATTTGTATTTAAATTTAAGTACTGGAATTCTGATATTGAGAATACTAAAAACGTAAAAAGGAAATAAAAGCCAATTCTAAAAGTAGGGATCATTTGGTAAGTCACATAAAACCTTTACTTATGAGCTGCTAAGAATCATATATATGCAAATTGTATATGTGTAAAGAATTCAAGTATACATTGTCTTTATAACACACTGTGTTGTTACTATGAGGAATATAAGGAGTTGGGATTACTAATTTTCTTGTTCAATGTTCAATGTTTAAAATAAATTTTAAAAGTCAAAAATTTAAATGAAAATTTGATTCCACTGTATTATCTTTATTCTGATTTGGAGCTTCTCCCAAAAGTTTAGATTTTACAAATTAACCAAAAGTAAAGATTACAAGTGTTAATTTAAACTTCGTCTATACAATGTACATTACATAAGAGAGCCTTTTGGGTACTACTGGGTACTTTCTAAATCATATTTAGCAATACATACTTGATATAAGGAATTTTTCTCATTCTTTTCAGTATAGGCTATTTCATGTGTCTGCATTTAAGGAGTTTTAATAAAATACATATGATTGACAAATAATAGAAAATGTAATACTTATCTTTCTAATTCTTACCTAATATAATTAAAATTTGCCCCTAGTATCATCTATTTTCATACAGATAAAGTAACTTTGTTCTTCTTTATGGTGAAAAATTCCTTTGGAGATATGTATGCATCACATTTTCTTTATCTATTCCTCTGGTCAAAGACACTTACGTTTATTATATAATCCAGTCCTTACCAGTAGTTATGAAACAAATATCAGGCAGCAAGGGTCTCTGTGATACAAAGAGTATCAAAGTTGAAGCAGACAAAGATTAGAAAATCACCTTAAAGGAAATACATTTACAAAGTATGTACCTAATGAAAGTATATGTGGACAGTGAGATGCAATTTCTCTGGGATCCGAGCTAAGATTTTAAATTTATGTGCCCACAGTGGTCCAAAGACCTGGAAACAGCAGTCATTTAAACACCTTAGAATCTTTTCACCATTTGCATGCTCTCTATTTTCTTATTCCAAAAATATCAAGTGCCCCATGCAAATGCTTATTGCTATACAGTGACTTATTGCTGAGATATATTGTTTTCAGTTACATTATTCCCTGAATTACTATTGTTCCTGGAAAATAGGTCTTCTGAAATGAAATGGAGTTTATGAATGCTGGTTTATTAAATAACTTCATGTAATAGTTCAACACTAGGTCACATTGTTGGACTACTGTTGTTAGATTCTACACAGTATATAAAAGTATCATTATTATACATGTAAAACATTCATCAGGCTTTAGAATTTAGAGATCTTATAATTTTGAATTGATGAGAGAAGTAATTTAGGAATTCAAGAGGAATGTTTGTAATATATTGCAAGTTTCTGTACATTATAGAGATTTCGGTTAGCAACACAGAACCTTTGTCAGCCTGAAACATCATGGGAGTACAGTGTTCATGAAAAACCAGGACTGGTTTCTTTATGCCCCAAGAATTATTTAAAGCAGTACAGAAATATGACTATTTACACAAACTTATACCTGACACCTTCCAAGGATTCCATGTGCTCCTATAAATTTGATCCAAAATTCATAGCTATTGATTAAACATTTGCATAATGCAAAAGCAGAGGTATCTTTTAAAATAGCAAGGATTTTGGTTATAAAAAGTTCTAGAATGCAATCATGGTTACCCAGTTGGCAGGAAAGTACAGATAAGCCTCAATTACCTAAAATACAAAATAGAAATTATAACATATAGTCACTTGTTTTAGAACTTGATTACTTTTATGGTTTTTCTTAAATATAGTTCTCTTATTGTTAGGGAAATTTAAAGCAATTTTCCAGTGGACCCAAAAGAACCAGTCACTACTTTATTTTCAATTTCAGTTTCTTGCCTTGAAACAAAATTGCCCCTCCTTGTTTCTCAGACTCACTACACTGTTTATTAGATTAGACAGGATGCTCTCATTTTCTTGGTCTGCAATTGTTTAGGCTTCCTGATCAAGAAAGTTACCTAACTCAGATATTCTCACAGTATTCATGGGCTCCTCCTTATTTGCAATTGTTGTAGCACAATAATTGGTTATCCAATACCAAAAGGTCAGCCCTTAAAATATACATAGAAGCAAAATTATAAAGAGTGAGCAAGTGGTAGTTATGGATATCTGTGTGTAACAATAGTTACTGAAAAAGGAAACCATGAATTTGAAAGATATCAAGGAGAGGTATACAGGAGGGTTTTGAGGGGGAAAAGTCAAGGGAGCATGCTGTAATTATATTATGGTCTCAAAAATTAGCCGGGTGGTGGTGGCGCACGTGTTTAATCCCAGCTCGCAGGAGGAAGAGGCAGGCGGATCTCTGAGAGTTTGAGGCCAGCCTGGTCTCCAAAGTGAGTTTCAGGAAAGGTGCAAAACTACACAGAGAAACCCTGTCTCAAGAAAAAAAATTAAAGAAATAATAAAAATGAAAAAAAGACCTTGGAAATATTTAAGATGCCCTAAAATAAGTGACTAACTACTAAAGAAGCTGTAGAAAACTCAGGTTCTGAGGTACTATTAAATGAAGAAATTACAGTTGGTGTGCCACACAAATCTCAGAAATTTGTGGTTTTTTCCCCCATTCTGTGTTCTTACAGTGGGGAGAAGATTTAAGATTCTTTTGCTAGAAGAAAAACTCTAGTAATATAAGTCCTTTTTCCTTCTCTCCTAATACTTCCTCATTGGAATTGTTTAATCCTCCAATATGAATATTTTCTTTTCAGAACAATTATTTGTTCACAGGCTTAAATCCAGGCAAATCTGTAATGTAGTTCATAAATGACATTCATAATGAAAAATAAGGACTGAAGTTCCTAAGCAATGAATTCTTTATGTTACCTCAAAGGTGACCTTCATATAATATGTAATAATATTTAATTTTTAGTAATTGTCCCCAAATTTCAGCATAATCAAATATCATAGGACCATCTGAACACCAAGATTTTTTTAATTAATTAATTGTAAATTGGGTAGCTTTCATTCCTAATATCTGTTCTCCTGAAGTCATTCCAATAGTTCTGATTTTTATATTTGAGGACAGTAATATATATATATATATATAAAACTAATATATAAAAAATATATATAGGCTGTAGAACCTTGTATTTGTGCTTCTGTTATCACCATATAGTAAACAAAGGGTATTATATAGAATATTAATTCTTGTCATTGCTGTTGGTTAAGAGACAATTATGGTCTATCTACCAGCAAATTTCTCCAAAAATATATTGATGGTTTCTATACTGAGAAATACAGTAAGACATTTTCTACTCTTCTGGAAATGACTAAGCCTGGAATATATACTTCATGTTATGTATGTTGAAATCAGTACTCCCATCTTTGTGATCTTGAGAAAACTGATGGCTTCCCTTCGTTCCCTTGTATTTCATGTGGTAGTGGTGTATGGAAATGATGCCAAAATCATAGGGTATTGCAAAAATAAGTTGAAATTGCAGACAGAATGTCACAAGTTGAGTGATAGAGCTGTCTTCGAATAGCAATAGATGTAACCAATTGAGAGAACTAATAAAGTAGGGGAAAAATACAAGGAACTAAACAGTCAAAGAGGTAATTGTAACTGATCAAATCTTGAAAAACGAACCTATGGACAGTGTACTTAAAACATTTACCCAGTGGGATTGCCCTTGAAAGCTTAGTTGTTTAGGTAATTTGGCTTTTTTAAAAAAGGAGTTGAATGAGGTTAAATATGTAAAATACTTTATAGAGTAGTAGGTTGGATCTCTTGTAAAAGAAAATTATTTAGACAAAATGTTGCTTTGGAACTTTTTGTAAAAGGAAAGGATAAAAATACAGATAGGTGCTCAGGGCCACTTGACACCAGAAAGTTTTAAATTAAAACACAGATGAAATCCCACGGTGGATCTGTTAGGAAGCTTGAACACAGAACACATTCTAGATACAGAACAAGGCAAACGGATGTAAATATCACTGTGTTGGGAGGAACAAGAATGGACAGAGAACAGAGGAGCTTAGAGGGTGGGAGTGATTTGTGAAGATATTCTGCATGATGCCGTAATGGTGATTTGATGATCATAAATTGCAGAATGAATTGCAGATGAAGACTTATAGTAGACTTTGTGCAACTAAGATATAACAATATAGGTTCACCAGTTCTAAGAAAATTTCATTTGAGTGGAGAATGTTTATATAGAAAATTTTACAAAGTGCTGTAAATTAAAACAAGAACACATAATTTATTCTAAATTTCAAATGGAGGACCAGAAATGTATGAGAAAAAAAAAACAATTCAGGAAATGTTCATAGAACTGAGGAAGATGGTGGCCTAATGAATAGAGGTTACCAAGAGATTAGAGAGATGGCTCAGCAGTTAAGAGCACTTTCTGGTTGTGCAGAGGACCTCTAATGAGCTTTCTATACCCACCTGACTACTCACAACCATCTGTAATTCTAGCTACAAGGACTTTTATGGCCTCTTCTAGCCTCCAAAGCCCTTGCATCCGTTGGGGAACACATACTTACTGGAAGACAAAACATTCATACGCATAAAATAAACACAAATAAAATGAAAATTGGTTATTCTGTACATCTTATCATATGGAGAAACTAATCTATCTGTGCAATTTTCTTGTCAGATTGGTGATAGTTTTATAGATATATGAGGAAAATTAAGCAATTATGTATTACATATAAATCACCTATAATTATAGTTATATATTATTAATACTATCAAACATTGAAAGGTGACAATATGATTATATAAGGAAATTAGAGAATATAACAGCAGACACAAAATAGAAATTCACATTTATATCCTCATATTAATTTAATAGCTAAGGCTATGTATTGAGATGCTATTATAGCAGAGTATGAATGTAAATATTTTAAGTCAAGATAAGCAAACAGGAGCTTCTAACATGGGAATAATCAAAGGCCATAATGTAAAGCATCACATAAAAAAGCATCATATTTTCTTGAGATAAAATTTCAAGAAAATATGAAAGAACATAGATGGACATTTGGGACATTGTGCCAAGTGAAATGTACCAGTCACATGATAAAGAATGTTAAATTCCCACTTCTATAGGTATCTGAAAGAGTCCTAGGTACAAAAGTAAAGAAGAAGTATAGTCCTTGCCATTACCTAGCACGGAGCATAAGATAGTGGTCAATCAGTTGTTTTAAAGTTTCAGCTATGGAAGGAAGTAAATTATGGAGATCTGTAGTACAGCATGTGGTTATAAGTAACAATGACAGCTGCAGTCTTAACAATCTGATAAGGGGTAGGACAGATAATGATTTTACAAACAGTAAGATTTAGTATGTAGATAATGCTTGTTTGATTTTATTGATATTATTAATTTTCCTTAATTTAATTATTACCAGGAGATGTTATCCAAGGCCTTGTTGCTTTAGGACTAAACATTTTAAAATCTCATCTTAAAATTTATTACTGCTTATCAGTGCAATCAGTGTGTTTAGATATTTTCAACAAAATTTTATCATTATAATTAGAGCAGTGCATAAAGTGGACTTATAAAATATATTATTACAATTATAAAAGGACGTTTATAAATAAAAAATGCTACTAAATTAATAAACCCCTATACTTCTTATCTTAACTTCCTGTATTAATTAGGTTTTCTATTGTTGTGAAAAGACACCATGACCATGGCAACTCTATAAAGAAGAAGCATATAATTGGGGTGGCTTACATTTTCAAAGGTTCAGTCCATTATCATCATGGTGAGATGTGGTAGCATGTAGATAAACATGGTGCTGGAGGAGCTGAGAGTGGAGAAGAAGCTACATCTTGATTCACAGGCAACAGGAACTGAACTGAGACATTGTGTATGCCTGGAGCATACAAGAGACTTCAAAGCCCACCTCCACAGTGACACACTTCCTCCATCAATTCCATACCTACTCCAACAAAGCCACACCTCCTAACAGTGTCACTCCCTGTGAGATTATGGGGCAATTACATTCAAATCTGTGTGTTGTTTATGTCATTTTCCTCTAATGTATAGACTTTGTTAATAGTTTTGCAATTTAGTTATTACATTTCTCAAACCATGTGGCCTCATCTGTAAAACTTTTATAGTCCCAATTACTCTATCCTTCTCAACAGCCTTACCATTAACATTCTACCTATTTTTTTACTATTATAATTTTAGTATTTGAAAAATGTTATATAATGTAATATTGGCTTATAATATTTTGAGACTAAAATTTTACTTGAGATGATGCCCTTGAGATCCATCTAAATGCTTTTGTATATCAGTATTTCATTACATTTGAATGCAGAATAGTTTTCTGTGGAGTGGACTACCAAAATTTAGTTAATCACTCACTTAAAAAGGGAAATTCCAGCTGTTTCCAAGTTTGGAGTATAATAAATCAACTTTCTATGAGCTATTGAATGATTTTATAAATGTCATTGTATGTGCATAAGTTTTGAGATCTCTGAGATGAAGATGGAGGATTGCAATTTGTAATTATTGAGTCACATATTTAAGCATGTGTTTAATCTAGTGTTTATTTTGTTTTGCTTTAAGAAACTACAGGACTGTATTCTTAAAGTCACTCATTTATATTAGAAATGTTTCTCCTAAATTTGTCTGGCCCCTGGGGTTTTATCTAAGACTTTCATAAATATTCACACACTTCACACACACACACACACACACACACACACACACACACACATACACACATACACACACACACACACACACACACACGGCATCCTTTTTTTTAATACACTCAAGATTTGTTTTTTCATTTACTTTACGAGAGTTTGAATACCAGTTCCTTTTGTTTAGATTTTCCTGGATTTGATTGATATCTCCTTGAGCCTGTTCATGTCTGCATCCTTGTCTAACACAGGAACACTTCAGTCTTTATTTTCTCATTGATTTTCTTGACTCTCTGTTTTCTCTCCCATGAAATTTCTCACAAACCCATTGCTGTTATTTCCACTGTCACTGAATCTGCATTCAGTTTCAATTTTTTTTTTATTTAAGAGAAAACTTTCCTGTCATATTTTCCTTCCTTTCCTCCTTCCTTTGTGCAATCATACCGTCTTTCAGCTATAAAATTTCCATTCCAGTCCCTGGTACTTTTTCTTGCTAATAATTTCATCTCTTTCATTAAAAAAAGATAATGTGGTACATATCTTTTTAATTATCCAAGTAACAGTTCTATCATGTTGCTTGAAAACCATTGTAACACAGTTCAAACATTGACTATATTTTTAATTCACATTGTGACTTTTCTTCCTGACATAAAGTCTTGACATAGTATTTAAACCTTGTGTTTGAGAAGGCCTCTAACACAGTGTGGTGGGGTAGATTGCTGTCTCTGATAGATGAGGGTAGACTTCCAGTTTCCCCATTTGGCCTCCTTTTGCCTAAAATCTCTGCTTGGCCACTGTTTGGTCTTATTGACCTTGAAGGGACGCTTGTTATTGCAGGGCAGTTGAGGGACTTCAAACTGATTCTATCACACTTTTATATCCAACATCTTCCTGTGATTAGAGCGCTCTACATCCCTGTATCCATGGGGCCCTCACTGACACAGCAGAGAGCCATAATCTTTTATCCACTGAGCAAAATTGTGGGGACTGAATCTCCACTAGCTACTGGGACACGATGCCATGGGGCACTGGGAAAAGCATTATTTTATCGTTGATGGTGGTGGCGGGGGTTGGAGGAGCAAATGATCCAAAGATCATTACTTACTCTCAAGTGAGATGGACCTTGTTGCTGTCGCCCTGATGAACAAAAGTCCCATTTCCTCTCTCAGCCCTCTGACAATGCAGGGATTAGTACAGAGACTGCTGATGGAGGAGGAGGTGCCGCAGACCTGTGGGCAGTGTTTGACTGAAATAAAAATGGTTTTTGTCAGGAAGTTTCCTAATTGATATATGCCCTTCATTTCTGGCCTTCAGGCTACAGAGGGACAGCGTTCCCAGGTTTTATTTCTGTATCCACACTGGTTTGTCTCATTTGTCAGGCTTGTTAGTACCCACTTGGACTGGGAAACATGTCATTATTCAGTTCCCAAGGCCTCACTGTTGGCCTTATTGTCTTTAGCTTTCAGAGTCGTACTGCATCTACATTATATGGAACTTCCAGAGCTTAATCTACACGTTGAGGGAGACAATTATGAGCCTAAAAACACTATTGAGGAAACTTCAGTTAAAACTTCAGGTAATTGTGGTCACTATTACTACAAAGGCAAGTGCTTATTCTCCTTTATTATCTATTACTGTTTCCAATTCTTCAAAACAAGCAAGTTCACTCTAAAAAGCACTTTGAAACTAAGAAGCAATGTCTGGTGAATTTTTAAAATCAGTCAGTATGGAAGCCTTTCGTTCTAGAAAATTATGCAGACATATGTGGGTTTACAGAACATTTAATTGGTTCTTTTACCACACATATTCTAAAAATACAATCCCAGTCTATGCTAACTTATTACAAACATGAAGCCTTAATCTTCTTGGCATATTGTGAAAGACAGTCATCTCTTGAGACTCTGTTGTTTCTCTTTCTCATCTTGTTTTTTTTTCAAGTGAAAAAGCAAAACTGTGACTTTTTATCTGACACTGACAAACACTGGAGTTACAGGAGGGATGGACTCTAGGTGCTTATGACAAGACAGGCATGAAGTGAATTTACTCTTTTAACTCAATGTTAAAATAACATCTGTTTTTATAATTAACCTTTTGATGTGTTTCTTGATAATGGCCATATATCAGGGCTCTTACCAAAAGCATACACACACACAAACACTTTCAATGTGCACACAGACTGAGGTGGAAATTTAAGGAAAATATTAGTGTGGCCCCTGAACAAGGATGGCACACATTTGTAAAGACTTCCAGAGTTTAAAAATATTAAATTGATGGATACAATATACTGTATCAGTATAATTTTGTAATGTCAGTTTTTAAAACTTTGAAACTTATTACATCATTTAAATAATAATCTTGATTTATCTGATTGAGTAGTCCCTTACATGTGCAGATTATTCAAATGATTGCATAATTAAGAATAATTTAGGACTGAAGAGATGACTCAGTGTTTCAGAGTACTGGCGGCTCTTCCAGAGCCTAGCTTCAACGCCTAGCATCAACCTAGTGACTCGTAACTTTCTATAGATTCCTTTCCCAGAGATACAATGCTCTCTTCTGAAGTCCAAAAGCACCAAGCACACACATGGTGTGCAGACATACATGAAGTTAAAACAGTAATACACATAAAATAATTTAAAAAAAAAGTAATTTAGTGTGTGTGTTCAATGTTGCCCACTCCCCGCAATGAGTATTAATGAGGAAAACACAAACAAAACATATACTTAATTGGTCTTTGTTAATAAAATAGTGGAGAACTTAAAAATATTTTAGTAGTTCTCCAAACAATCAAATGGCTTAGAATCATGGGAACTTCATATTATAACTGACTAAAGCCAGACAATACATGACTAATAATCTGACCAAGCTAATAAATTAGCCTTCTCAGAAGTACAGACAGAAATTCGGACTAATAACATGAGGCTCACTATAATATTCTTTACAATCTGCCATTAATTCTATCATCTACAGTCTATAGTCGCCTTAATGTATGGGCAACTTTCATATTAGTTTCAATATTCCATTTTTAAAATATAAAAAAAACAAAGGTAAAAACTATAGAATGGGAGATGCAGGAAAAATAAACGCCTCTGATGTATCTTTATGTTATCTGTATCTTTCTTTCTATATGTCATGTCTTCATTATGACTTGGGCCATGGTGCTCTATAATTATTAAAACTTTCTTTCACCTTGTTTTACCACTGACTTTTTTGTTGTTAAATATAAGAGCAGAAGCAGCTGAAATGATTCAGATGTCAGAGAAAAATATTTTTATTTTACTCTTTAAAAGGTCACTGAAGTTGAACAACACTAAATTACATTGCTAAAACCACAGTGTCTGTCAACAGGGCACACTTTCACAGCTGGTTTTCTGAGTTTGATTTGCATTTTGCCAATCGTATTAAAGTACCAGTAAGGGGTAAATTGTGCTTGCCATTTTGATTGAAAATTTTGGAACACAGAAAGAATATTTTTGAGTATGTTTTAAATTCAGGCTTTATAATCATTATAATCTTCAAACATATGCATTAATCAAAATAATGAGAATTCTCAGGTAGCAAAATATTTTCTATTTATTTTTCTAAAAAGTTGTCAGAAAAATACCAAATTATGATGAAGCTTGCCTTTTTATAATAAATAAGACATTAAACTCGGAAAACCACACAGTAGATTCTCGCTCCTTTCTGAAGAGGAGTGAACGCATCCCTTTGCTTCCTTCCTCCATTTACTGATCATCATCTGTTCAATTCTACATGGAGACAGCATCCTTCTCCTGGTGGAACAAATCCCAGCCAGTGGTTATATTTATACAGCCAAGGCTTGAGGTGTTGGGGAGCTGGGTAGGTGCCAGTCCAATAATGCCAAACTCTATGTTTTCTTCTCAAGTTGAAGAGTGTATTGGATTGCTTTGCTTTTCAAAGTTGAACACATTGAAGCCAGTGCCATATCATATTTTTGCGGCTGATGATTTCATTCTTATGTGATGAGAGTGAATGAAATACAAGGCAGTATTGAAAACTTACTAACAGCTATATTATGATCATATATTCCATGTCTCAAACACCATTTGTTGTAAAGAACTCTATGCAAGTGGTTTTTATTTGAGGCTTAAAAATGATATTATTGAAACAACTTCAAATACCACAGAGTTGTCATTCACTGTGTGATGCTAGAGTCTAAAAGTCACATCATTAGATTTGTTATTTGTGATTAAGAACTAGGCAGAAATGGAGAGGGGTAACACTGAAGCTGTTTGAAAGTTGTCTCTCAGAGTTTGTATGTTAATGGCTTACGCTCATGTTGGGTGACCTTGGAAATGGTGTAAACTGGAAGAGGGTCCTAGTGACAGGTTTTGGTGTTATTTGCATATGCCCTTCAATGTGATTGCATAATCTTTAATTAACTCCTAATTTTCTTTCTCTTCCTGGCCATGAGAGGAGGGAGTTGACTTTACCGCATGCTTCTGCTGTAATGTGTTACCATCACACAAAGCAGCCATGGAAGAAACCTGAAAAACTCTGAATCAAAATGAAATATTCCATTTAATAAGAACGGTTAACCATCTTAGGCTTTGTTTTAATCACTGAAAAAAGATTGTTGCAGTTTGAATGTGAAATGCTCCCCAAAGACTTTTGTGTTTGAATACTTAGATCCAGCTGGTAGCACTTTTCAAAAGGTTACTGAACTGTGAGGAGGCTGAGCTTTGCTGGAAGATGTGTTTCTGTGGGAGACCATTAGGATCCCAATTCCTATTCCACCTCTACTTCTGAGAGCAGATACAATGTCATCAACCAGCTTCCTGTTCTTGCCAAAAGGCATCCTTTAACAGCTGCCATGTCTTCCCAAACAAAGATGGACTGCATCCTTCTGGAACTGTGAACTAACTAAAACTCTTTAAGTTACCTTAGCCATGGTTTCTATTACAGCAATTAAAAATTAAAACAAAGTTACTGAAACATAGACTAACACATATGCTATCGGCATGTTAGTAATCATAATTTTGAAGTATTGTGTGATATAACGTTATTATTGGAAGAACTCTGGAGACTAATTTGAAACATAGGCTCCATCGGTGTTCTGGCCCTGGGGCTCATGCAGGCATGAAACATCAGACAGTCCAGAATGTTCTAAACACATGCATAGATATGTTAAATAAAGATTATTTGGAGGCTAAAATTTCTTTGTTACTGATCAAATGTCCTGTTAATTCTCAATGGCTAGTCACCAAAAGAGATACTATTTTCAAATATGACCAATAAATTAATGTGAATACAAAGTTTTGCTTTTGTCTTTCAAAGATGTCCCTTCACTAACTGAGCAGTGGCATTTTAGAGAACATTGCATCTACTGGTTATGTACATCAGTAGCCAAAAAGTTAAATACTGAGCTGTGAAACTGCTAAGGTGTATCTCCCACAAATGTTTACCTTCCAATTACAGTGTAGCACTTCTTTGGGAAAATGTTTCTAATGCTACTGTTACATGGATCATGTAAGGGGAATATTAAAACAGAGTAAGTGTATCTGAAAGCCTATTCCCAGAGTCTGTTATATGTGGGACAGTAAATGAGGGAGAAGTTTCTACCCTGAAGGTGAGCAGCAGGGTTCCATTGGCTGTAAAAGAGGGAATAGGAGGGAGATGTCTATCTTAAGGATTCACTCTTTGTGTCTTGGCTGTCAGAAGATAGACTCAATGCTCGCTCCACACAGACCATGATGTCTGGCCTCCACATCACAAAACAGTAGCAGAGACAACTGAGGATGATTGTTTTCCTAAGGTTTATTACAACTTTAATACAACTTAATTACAACTTTAGGACCACTAATGAAAAACTAAGTAGATTGTTTCTTCGTAAGTCATCACATCTGTTTTAGGCATATAGTAAGTGCTTATTGTAATTTTTTAAGAATGTTAAGCATTTAGATAATATATAGTTTATAATGAACCATGTGATGATATAGAAATTATAAACATGTCCAATAATTAGAATTTAGTATGAAAACAGGGAAAGCTTTCATAAAGATATGTACACACTCAGATATTAGCCTCATGTCTTGCTAATTAAAAATTATGGACACCATTTTACATAGGAAAAGTAAAATCTGATTTTTATTTTTTGTGGGATAAACAATTCTCTAATAAAAGAATTATTGAATCAATACAACCCCATTTGGGATAAATGTTAACAGGATCTCATCAGTTATAATAACTAGAGAAAAATTGGGATGGAATAGTTTCATTTTGAAAATAATATTAAATGCTGAGAATTTCTAAATCCTGAGTATTTCTGTTTCCAAAATTTACACTTAGAAATTTAAAGTTACATTTTACAAGGAGAAGGAAACAGATAAACATTTATATATGACAATTCTATAGAAAACATTATACTTATGTGAAAAAATTATAATTTCCTCAAAACTCATCAATAAGGCAAGGAATCCACTATCTCCAGACTAATTAAATATATGTATAAGAAAGAAAATATTTCCCATTCATAATAACCTAAAAAACATACCATATCTCTTGGAATAAACCCAACCAGGAGTTTAAAAACTTTTTACCATACACACATTTAAGCACTAAAGAAAATAATTTCAGAAGTTAGTACAAGTAGAAAAACTTTCCATGCTCACAGTTTGATGAATTAATGTTGTGACCATGACTATGTTTTCACAGTCTGTTATATGCAATTGAAGTCTAATAACTTTCTTCAAAAACTAGAAAAAAACAATCATACAATTCACATGTAATCACAAAAGATCATAAGGAATCCATACAATCTCAAACAGTAAAAAAATATTGTTAATAATAAATTCAACTCATTCTGTAGGATCTATAGTTTATATAGAGATATTCCATAGAATCTATAGGTTCTGTGTGCAGAGAGAGGCTCTATAGAATCACAATAACAACAGCATGGTACCCACACTAAGGCATTCCAACATAATAAATTCAGACTTACACCTCTCCAGCTATAATCACCTCCTCTTCAGCTGAGAAACATTGGATAAAAAGATGGTATCATCAGCAAATGGTGTTTTGTAAACTACAGCAAGTAGTTCTGCATCTTTCATCCTCAGAGACATCAACTCAGAGTGAAACAATAACCTTCATGTAAAGGTAATACCACTGAAACTGTAAGGGAAAATGCTTCAAGATAAAGGGATAGACATGGCCTTCATGCAAAGCACTCAGGTTGTACAAGAAACAATCCCAGGAATTGACAAATATGATTATATGAAATGAGAAAGCTTTTGCAAACCAATGAAATGATCGCAGGCTAAAGAGACAGGCTATGTTATGGAAGAAAATAATCCCTCCTGGATGAAATGAGAAATGAGAAAGCCTCTGCAAAGCAGTGAAATGACCAGCAGTTTAAAGAGACAGACAACAGAATGGAAGAAAGCATTTGCTATCTATACATCCTACAAGGATTATTATCTAGATTCTATAAAGAAATTCAAATGTTAAATTCTAAAAACATCACTCAACCAATAAACAGGCAAATTAATTGAACAGGATATCCTCACAATAAGAAATAGAAATGAAAAATTAAGTTTTGCTATAATTCTCATCATCTCAGCATTGAGTTTCCTGAAAAGTTAAATAAAAAAAAAAACTAAATATAGCACTAACATATAATTCAACGGTACCCCTCCTAAGTGAGATTTGATCTAATTGAGCATGTTGAAGAAATACGTATACTCTTCATAATAATAAGGGTATGCCCATCAACAGAATAATAAAGAAAATGTGGTGTGTATATGCAATGTGACATTCCAAAACTATAAAAAGGAATGAAGTCATGACATTTGCAGGAAAACAAATGTAATTGGATATCATAATGATAAGTAAGAACAGCAAACTGAAAAAACGAATTACATTATAATTACATAATTAATAAAATATCCGTTCCCTTTGTAGTATCTAATTTTAAATAAATATATATGATATGACATTTTATGATATGATATGATAGTAGAACGATGATGGGGTATATGTCTTAAAAGTGGTGATCAGTACAGGAATGGAGGAAATAATGATAATATATCATAGGTCTCTCATACGCCTATTCAAAGTTCAACTTCCTATACTACATGTGTACATGTATATATGGTTGGGGTGGGTCTGGGTATATTAAGAAAGCAGAAAGATTAATTATGTGAGATAAGAAAGGGAAAGAGCAAGAATGGAGAGTAGAATATTTAACATCAGTGCCGATGTTTCCCCTTGGGAATTTCTGTTTATCTTTCTCTTTTATCTTTTCCACACTCTCTGTGCAATT
This sequence comes from Peromyscus aztecus, assembly GCA_902168405.1. Classification (NCBI taxonomy): domain Eukaryota; kingdom Metazoa; phylum Chordata; class Mammalia; order Rodentia; family Cricetidae; genus Peromyscus; species Peromyscus aztecus. The sequence goes on from CABHPQ010133616.1 coordinate 40,879, forward strand.
ATTTTAAAGTAAAATTAAAATAATCCCCAATTATTTTAAATACAGACGACTTTCTCCACTACAGAATGAGAATAAGCAGTTGGACATAATAGATTTATGGAAAGATCCCCATAGATACACGTTCAGGTGGGAGATGAGGCTGTAGCCCAAGGGCCGAGTTCTTTCCTACTATGAGTGAGACCCTCCATTAGATGGTTAGAGAAACAGAAAAGTTCATAGAAATCAAGTTGCCTATGGCTTGTACTAGAAGTAGTTACGTGAACTCTAACGATTAGCACATTTTGAAATGCTGTACACTCAGATTCCTAGTTTCTAAAAGAAAAATGAGTTACCAAGACACCATTAGCTACAGTGTAGCTAGAGTTTTCCTGCCTGGCCCACAGTCAGGACAAATCTCTTTCACCTGCCAGTCCCACAGCCGCTCAGACCCAACCAAATAAACACAGAGACTTATATTGCTTACAAACTGTATGGCCGTGGCAGGCTTCTTGCTAACTGTCCTTATATCTTAAATTAATCCATTTCTATAAATCTATACCTTGCCACGTGGCTCGTGGCTTACCTGCTTGTCCTGGCAGTGTCTGGCAGTGTCTCCTTCTACTTTCCTGCTCTTTTCTCCTCTCTATTAGTCCTGCCTATACTTCCTGCCTAGCCACTGGTCAATCAGTGTTTTATTTATTGACCAATCAGAGTAATTTGACATACAGACTATCCTACAGCACTACACTGTTTGAACAAGTATTTTTGAAACAGTGTATTTCATTACTAATTCAGAAATGGGAGATAGGTACCAAGGTGACATCTCTAGAAACCAAACACAGGTAATTTTACAAGGAAGCTGATCAAAGAACAGCAGTCTTAAGCCTGATATTAAAAATAATCCTTTAAAACTGGATCCTAGAACATTCATAGCTCTGGGTTTACATGTATTTATCCATACAGTCATAGGGAAATCTCACTCTTACATCTCATCAAAGAAGCTTCTTTTTACAGCAGATGAAGACCATTTACGGAAATCCACAGCTGATCAAAAGGCAGAGAACAACTGGCCATGTGGTGTCCATTCCTTATTAATTTGTCTACAATACAATTCCTATATCAAAGTGTCTGAGACATTGTAGAGTGAAAGTACAAAGCTTGTAGAAGCCAGAACACTGGAGCATCTGCTGTGAAATGGTGTCTTCAATGTATGGCAGGGCTGTTGCACCCATGAAACACGAAATATGATCATTAACTTTATGATTATCTAAGCAAAATCTGCACAATGACAATTGTTGATACCTCAAAGTGGATGCCACAAGGCTTCATCCCTAAAGGAGGCACTACAGCAATTAATGACTGCTAGAAGGGGGGTGGCGAGCATTGCTTTTGCAGTCTCTGAGTTGTAGAAGTCTGAAGGGCACTTGAACAATCTCTCCTTTCTAATTACATTCACTACACAGCTCCACACTACAGGTACTGCCTACATCAAGGGAAGACCCTCTCCTTTTCTTCATATAATGGTGACTCTTTGCTATCGATCACAGGCAAAACTCTGAAGGAAAGTGTATGCTGTTCCTTTTACAACAGGTGAATGGCGTTACTATCAGGCAATTAACCCGTAGCAACTTAACAGTTTTAGTAACTACAGAGAAAATAGGGCTACTACCATATGAGCTGTGGCTGTGTTTCTAATAAATCAAATAGAAGAGATTATTTTTAGAAAGATAATGCGGTAGGAGAGCCAAACACAAGGGTACTCCAGGTTAGGAAAATTCATTGGAATCTTTGTGGGTCTGTTTGTATTGTCTTCTCTTTTCAGTAGATTATATTGCAGAGCATGTGGACATCTTTGAGTACAAGTACAGCTAATCTCAACAGTATTACCATTTTATTGCTCCTATTGATGTGCTACTTTAATTATTTCCCTATGCTCCCCTTCTATTTCAAAGTAAACATTAAAAATAAACTATTAAGTGACATAATTTATGTGTAATTTTAGCACATTTATTTTTCAAAGCCAATTACATTTAACACTCTAAAATAGAATATAATTATTTAGCATCTTGTCTGCTTATTTGTGAATATATATGTATATATGTATGTATTATTTGCTAAATCACTACACAGTTTATTCAAGTATGATAATTTAATTACACAGGAAAGGGGAAGATAGTGATTAAAATAGAGTCACACAGTTTGAAATGATCAAGCTTATTCTAAATTGATGTGCAATTTAAAAATGAATCCACATCAACTAGAGGCTTTGGAGATATCAGAAAATTGTTGAAGAAATTAGGAAGTGTGTACAAGAACTTCCTTAGAAGAAACATTAACATTTAAAAAAAATTGAGCTTACCTTTGGCATGCCGTAAAAATCATGCACAGTAAGGCGATTTTGCATTTAAAAACAGCAGCTTAACAAATTTAATAAAATCTCTCATTTAGTAAGTTTTTACTCAAGCATAAATCAAGCTTCAGTACAAAAGAAAAGACATCTTCAGTTTAATGAGGAAATAACAAATATTATGACATTACCAAAAAATCCTACCCAGGTCACAAGAGTGTGCAATTATAGTACAGTAATTTTATTTGTAAAACTATTTTTTTATTCATTTAAAAGGATCGTATTTTAATCCAGGCAGGCTCAGAATATACTAGTTAGCCCAGGCTGCATTTGTGAGTTTGCAGCTCACAAACTTGTTACTGCTTTCTCTTTAGATTAAAGGTGTAAATCATCACACCTGTGGAGAAAATCCCTGTCCTCTACTACTGGGGTCTGAATTCAGAGTCTTGTACATGAAAGGGGGGCATTCTCATACTGAGATGTGGTTATTTTATTCAATTAAATTAAAGCAAATACATTTAATCCAAAACTGTAATTTTTTGTTAGTATTTGCTCAGGTATATGAACACTTGCTCCCTAGTTGGTGGGGCTGTTTGGGAGGTGGTGCAATCTTGTTGGAGGAGGTAAGTCACTGGAGGACTGATTTGAGAGTTTATAGGCATTCCCTACTTCCAGACTCTTCTTTCTGCTTTCTGTTTGTGGTAGAAGTTATGATTGCTCAGCTTTCTTCCCTGGTGTCATGACTGCTGATGGCTTCCATACTTCCCTGCTATGATGACTTCTACCCCACTAGCACCACAAGTCAAAACAAACTTTGTTTGGAAGTTCTTTGGTCATATTTAGTTTGTGTTATTGTTTATTTGGTTTGGTTTGGGGGCTTTGGTTGCTCTTTTGTTTTACTTTTAGAGACAAGTTTTTTTCCTGTGTAGCCTTGGTTGTCCTGTCCTGGAACTTGCTCTGTAGACCAGGTTGGCCTCCAAGTCAGAGAGCCACCTGCCTCTGCCTCCTAAGTGCTGGGATTAAAGGCATGTGCACCACTGCCCAGCTCCCTAGTTTAACTTATTTTATCAGATCCATAGAAAAGGAACTAATACAATCAGTATTATAAACTTGATCATATTTTTTATCATTTTTTGTCATTCAATCAATTAATCCATTTAATTGTCACCACCTTAAGAGATATGAGAAAGATTATATGTGTGGTTTTAAAGAAAAAAACAGAGGTGAATTAGGCCAAAGGAAATTTTCAAATCTCAGAGTCACTTTCGGCCTAATATGGTACAGATACTGTGCTGTTGCTAATGGTGATAGTATCATTGATGTGCATGTGTGCTTGTGTCTCTGTGTGTGTGTGTGTGTCTCATGTGTGTGTCTGTGTGTACTCATATAGAAACATTCAACTAATTACAACTGACAAGTTCATCAATTTTTGTGTGTGTGTTAAAATTATGACTTGCATATTTTTTCATGGCTCCTAATTTAAAAAGTCATGTATGCTCATTGACATGAGCTGTATGATAATATAATATTCCTTTCCATAGAACTTAGAGGCTATACATAGTGTTGTGTGTGACTAGCCTCCAAGTCAAACAACCATTGTTTAAGTAGTTCTGCTATGCCTACTTATAAACTATCATCCCAGCTGGGTTTTTGACTGTTTACACCCCTCATGGAGGACTAAGGAGGGTTCAGAATGCTCACTTCAGTATTCAATCACCCCTTACCATCCATTGCATACAATTATGCTTTAATTGCATCTGGCCTTCAGGAGAGGCTGGAGTGTTTAGGTCAGGGAACTCTAGAGGAGGTGACTCCATTTATGCAGCTGTAGAAAAGATTTCATCTCTATTGGGCAAAAAGTTTCTGGTGTGACCTTTTGGGTTATGAACACTCATCCCCCTGTGGGTAACCCCTCAGTAATGTTCTGTTAATAAACCCAACAAACTCACTGGCTCATTGGAGTGAACTGTGGTGGAATCATACCTTGGTGTGTCTTTAGGGCCTAGGGAGGAGGAATAGACCTTGTTTATTTCTCCCTTTGGGAGAACACGTGTACTTCATGAGTATATGTTTAGCTAGAGAATTTGCTTAACATTATTATTTATGCTTTAGGTATTATGTGAAACATTCATACTACCATAGCAAAGAACTATAGATGAAGTTACATAAATAGCAAGAAATTATGTCTTACACTTTTGAAGGAAAGAATGCCAATGCATGAACTGGAAGGTTTGGTTTTCCTGAGCTTCCTGTCTATGATCACCTCCCTTAATTCTATATGATATATTTTGATGATATTCTTCCCTTCACATAACTCTTTTCAAATACTTTCTACCCCAAATCCATCAAATTTTATACTTGCCCACTCTCTTTCTAAAAAAAAATAAAAATCATAACAGCCATAAAACAACAACAAAAATTCCCTATTAAGATACAAACATACTTAAAGTATAAAGTACACATACACAAAAAAAAACATGGATTTTGTTTTATATTGACCAAACTACTTCTGGGCATTAAACTAGACTGGAGTGTGTTTAATATCCCTAATGTCACTCCATCGGAAAACAAATCTTCCCTTTCCCATCAGAAATCAATTGCAAAGATTCCTGGTTAGAGTTGTAACTTTGTGTATACTTCCTGTTTTCCATGCTAGTATTTTGTCTGATTTGAACTTCTGTAAACAAGTTTCTAAACAGTCTTAGTAAATAAGAAACACAGAGCCAAATGCAGGGGTAATAGCCAAAGAGATCAGAGAATTAGTGAAGAGCCATTGACTGCCCTTTAGCTTACCACCAAGGTGTAGTTTCCCACATGAGAGAGCTTTTTCCTCTCTGACTTGTGTTTTTATTGCCTTCCTGTTCTACCTTCTCATTGGCTCGAAGCCCAGCCACAGGACTTCCTAGTCACTGCCTGTCTATATAGACCTCCAGGTCTCTATGGTTGGTACTGGGATTAAAGGCTTGTGTCACCATGCTTGGCTGTATCCTTGAGCACACAGAGACTCTGCCTGCCATGTGATTGGATAAAGGGTGTGTGCTACCACCGCCTGACTCCTGTGTATGGCTCACTTTGACCTCTGATCTCCAGGCAAGTTTATTTATTAAAATACAAATGAAATCACATTTCAGCACAAATAAAATATCACCACAAACTTCTGCAGGTTTGCACATCCTGTCACAGTCTCCATGAATTCATATGACTATCATCCCTTTGGAATCTGGAAGACACTGTTTCCTTGGATTCATCCATGTTTTCTAGCTCTTATGATTTCCCATTAGCTCATCTGGAGAGATTCCAGGGCCTTGTTGGGGAGAGGTTGATGAAGACATCCCCTTCATGACCAACTATTACAAAGTCTCACTCTACAAATCATCAGGTTGTAGGTTCCTGTTTTACTTGCCATCCACTAGAAGAAGCTTCTCTGATGAGGGTTGACCAATGCAAGGTCTATATGCATAACAATATGTCATTAGGAGTCATTTTATTGCTATGCTCCTTTGGCAGAATAATAGTCATAGGTTTTAACACAGAACTCATGATTTATCTGATCTCAGGTTCTTGGCCACTTTAGCAGTATCATCAGGTCTGAGTTTCACATCATTGGGTGGGTCTTAATTGTAATCAAAAGATATTAGTTACTACCATAACATTTGTGCCAAATCTATCAATATGTCTTATGGACAGTTTGCTGTTGAAGGTTGCAGTTTTTGTATCTGGGTGATATTGATGGTTACTTTTCTCCTCCTGTAGTATGAAAGGACTTTCCAGCACTATGAATCTAGTTAGTATGAGTCAAGCCTCTAGCTGGGCACCAGCTCAATATCTCCATATCTAATGCCATAAGTAAGTGATAA
>CABHPQ010133617.1:0-12189 GCA_902168405.1 Peromyscus aztecus
ACCTCACCAGGTGGAGGTGGTGGACACCTTTAATTCCAGAACTCAGGAGGAAAAGATAGATCTTTGAGTTCAAGGCTAGCGTGGTCTACAGAACAAGTTCTAGCACAGCCAGGGAGAGAAACCTTGTTCCTAAAAACCAATAAATAAATGAACAAACAAACAAATAAAATATAAAGATCTGATATTATAATTCAGCTTGTTAGTATTTCATTAAATGATCTATTCTCATTAATTTTGACTTTTTAAGGATCTTATACTTCAAAAATACAGGAACAAGATTTTCATATTAAAAAATAGAAAATAAAAATTATAAAAATGAAGTGACGTTTCTATATACGTGTAATCTAATTAATCTCTTTACCACCTCATCCTTTGCCTCATCAAATTGATGTTTCTGTTTACATGATTCTTCGTATAAAGTAGAATTGTAAATTTTTTTTTGTCAAATGATTACTTTAAAATTTAAAACAAATAATTAAGGTATTAGAAGCAAACTTATTTTAAACTCTGAGTTAACCTAATTCATCTCACACCTATGAGTAATGGTACTTAATTTTTAATTCTGGTAGGTTTTTTAGTCCATTATTCTCTTTGCCATTGTATTACATTAAGAAACAAATATATTTACAATTGGATTGGCAAGGATTGGGTCTCCATTTGGGCTGAATTAGAATATTCCATAGAACTAGATACAGCAAAATTTGAGTGAAAGCACTTAGAAGTCCATTCTGAATGGTGTCCTGCATCTGTCTTCTCAGGTGGAGAAGAAAACAGTTTGGGCCTTGTATATCACCTATAGCCATACCGCCTGGTCCTGCTGGTTACCATATTCTGATGCAGAGAGACTATTTTGGAAGACTTCTTAGAGAGCAATTTTTTGAAAAGACAGTATTAGTTGTAACTGTAAAGAAATATATACTCTTTCATTTGAATGTTGTTAATCATAGAGATAATTATACTTATTTAGTGTTCATGAAAGTTTCTGCACTGTCTTCTTGGCTGGGGCTTGATTCACCTAGGAGACAGGGCTCATTATATGTCTATAAAGGCAGTTCCAGAGAGAGGAAAGACACACCCTGAGTGTTGACAGTGTCAACCTCTGAGCTCCAGATCCAGACCCGAATGAAAAGAGGAATACGAAAAGGCCCACCAAGTAATCACATTATTCTCATTTCCCATTTTTGAACCACCTTGCTGAGCAAGTTCCTGCCCTGACAGGTAGAAGCTGTCCCAGGCACCATTGCTTCCCTGCCTTGATGGACTACACCCCCTTAACTGTGAGGCAAGATAAAGCTTTTCTTCCCCATTTGCTTCTCATCTTGAATTTAGCTACAGTGATGAGAAAACCAAATGATTCAGTGTTCACCCACCTCAATCCCATTATGGTGTTGAGGAAACAAAACTATTTTGTTGTGCGATGAATGAAGATATGAGTCTTCCTATTTGTTGCAAAGAAATCCTTTTTGTGTTTCAAAATGCATTTAAAATGAAGAGGCTAAGGTCTTATTTGACCTATTTAGTGAAATAATTTACTCAAATATTATCTGATGTCTCATTTGAGAATAAAGTGTTGAAAATAATGGCTTCATCAAAAATGAGCAATGCTAATTAAATATGGTGATATCTAATTCTAAAACACTCGGAATTGTACATTGGTAACTTTACCTCCTTTAAATAGGTTTTACCTGATTCTGTCAAATCAGAAAAAAAGTTCATTCACATCTATACACCCAGAAGTATAAAACTATAACAACCATGAAAAGAGGACTAGGAAGCAAGTGCTATCCTAACACACAATTCTTAAGTTCCCATTTTCTAAGGCAGAGGCCACATTTTATTGCAAAGTTGTGTTGCTTAATTTCTGATGGGTAGGCAGTCATTCTGTAAAAAAAGTAAGTAAATAAAAGTTTATACTCATAAAAATAAGTAAAAGTATGATTTCTCTTCACATCTGTTACAGTAGTTATCAATTAATTTTACCAGCAAGGAAATCTTTAAAATGTTCAAAGACTTTCAAGGTTTACTTGACAACTTTATAAAGATTAGAGACATAAATATTTAAATTCTGGGCACATAAAATTAAAGTTATGTAGTTTCTTTAACTGCTTTTCCTGGACTACTATTTATTTAATCCTGAAGTAGAACACATTTAATTTATTTTACTTTTTCTGTGTGACTTTTAAAATTGAAAATTTCTCTCTGGATTTGAGCTGCACACACAGCTGGACACAGTAGATAAACAAGGTTTCTCTGTTTGAGACCAAAGTGCATTTCAAATATTTCGTTAAACGTCTGCCTATAAACTGAACTCCTACCAAATAATGAGATTTAAAATGTCCTACAGGGAAGAACAGGCTAAGTGGAAGCAGCTAGAACGGATTATAATAACTACGAGAGCATCTATAAAATACTATCAGAGGGAAACCAGTAGTTCTAAATATTATTTGCTAATTCAAAGAGTTATACTTTCTGAGAGTGATCAGCACTATACAGGACAAGAAGGTTGTGCACCCAAGCAGAATAATTCATTATTGTTCATGTAATTACTTAATTACCTTTAAAAATCATAATTATTAATAATAAATATTATACAGAATTAAATAAGTAAATTCTTAGGGTCCCATGTGACATAAATTAAACTTTATGTTAGCAATAATTTTTTTTTTATTTTTAGAAAGTGGTACACTTTAGTTTTTCTAAAAGCCCTAGTAATTTTGCTCTCAAAGATTTTCCTATAAAAGTTAACCTAGAAATATGGGTAAGATGCAAAATGTCACTGTCATAGCAATTAGCATCCATTAGTCATGAAAGTCAAAGCTCTTTATAAATGTAAATATGTTCCACTCTTCCAGGTCAGAAAATAAACTGACTAAAATGAAATCTAGATAAGAGAATCTAAAGCATTAGTCAAGCTTTTAAATTACAGGTCAGAGTGAGCATGTCCTCAATTTATGTTCAACTCTCTGGGGTGCGAATTACAGCTTTTTGAAGAAGGAGCCTCTAGTGTCCATCTCATACGGAATAACTAGGGCAGAGGCTGGCAGAAGCTAACACTATACACACACTGTGGATGTCTCCAGTGTTATTATATAAAAGGGAAAGGAAGTGATTTACTTTGTTCCCAAACTTCTGTACTCAAAAACACAATGAGTTACCATTTGAGGTTTTGACCGGATATTTTCTCCTTTTTATGCAATTGAATTGTACAATGTATCTTCTTTTGTATCTTTTATGGTTCAAATCAATAAAGCCATATAAAACTCTAAGCAAATTGACTTCAAGTCAAAGGCTGTATTGATTTAACAATAAAGTTGTTCCTTAACAATAATTTTCCATATACCATTCCTGTTGTTTGGAATGTGGCGTTATTTTGGCAAAAATATCTACAAAATATCCATCCCTCCAATTTTGGAATGAACTGCGAAATGGTGTTCTTTGTATGTACTACATATATAGTAGAAACACTTTAGAAAAATTAAAAAAAATAAGTACTGCTTATGTCATATCAAGTGCATATTTCCTCAACTATAACATTTAAAAATAAAGAAATATTCTGTTTCAGGCCTCATTTTAAAATCCATGTCAGAAATCTTGAGAGCAATTTTCTAGATTCTATTCAGTTTGATACAGTGAACACCTCAAAGTCACTCCATCTTAATTCCCAAGCAAGCACTTAATAACACACAGAAGAAATCTCCTTTCAAATTGTTGGTAGAGAAGACCCAATGTCCCTCAATACAATGTAGGCTGTTTCTGTTTTCCTTTGTTGACTCCCACAAGGTGGACATAGGATTTGGAGGATTTGTCTGGAACTGATCTGAAAGCTTCCTTTCTGAGGACCAGCTTTCCTAGTACTGGAAATTGATATGCAAAGTGCTAAGGGAGGAAAACACTCAATAGTCCTACCCAGCTATGATGCTTATGAACTACAATGACAACCAGTAAAACAAGGCATCCCTAAAGGTGCAATAGTGTATTCATATATTGATGGTAAATAACAGCTATTGGGCATATACCCAAGGGATGCTCAATCATACCACAAGGGCACTTGCTCAGCTATGTTCATATCAGCATTGTTTGTAATAGCAAGAGCCTGGAAACAACCTAGATGCCCTTCAACTGAAGAATGGATAAATAAAATGTGGTACATATACACAATGGAATACTACTCAGCAGAGAAAAACAATGACATCATAAGGTTTGCAGGCAAATGGATGGATCTAGAAAAAATCATCCTGAGTAAGGTAACCCAGACTCAGAAAGACAAACATGGTATGCACTCACTCATAGTAGGATACTAGATGTAAAACAAAGATTACTAGACTGCTACTCACAACTCCAGGGAGGCTACCTATTAAATAGGACCCCAAGAAAGACACAGGGATCGCCCAATGACAGAGAAATGGATGAGAGCTACATGAGCAACCTGGATGTGAGTGGGGGTAATGAAGAGCAAGGGTCGAGGGAAAGAGAGCTTAGGGGAGCGGGAGATCCCAGCTGGATCAAGAATAGAGAGGGAGAACAAGGAATAAGAGACCATGATAAATGAAGACCACATGAGAATAGGAAGAAGCAAAGTGCTAGAGAGGTCCATAGAAATCCACAAAGATACCTCCACAATAGACTACTGGTAATGGTCGAGAGACAGCCAAAACTGACCTACTCTGGTGATAGGATGGCCAAACACCCTAATTGTCGTGCTAGAAACCTCATCCAATGACTGAGGGAACCGGATGCAGAGATCCATGGCCAGGACCCAGGTGGAGCTCCAGGAGTTCAATTGGCAAGAAAGAGGAGGGTTGGTATGAGCAAGAATTGTTGAGACCAAGGTTGGAAAAAGTACAGGGACAAATAGCCAAACGAATGGAAACACATGAACTATGAACCAATAGCTGAGGAGCCCCCAACTGGATCAGGCCCTCTGGATAAGTGAGACAGTTGATTAGCTTGATCTGTTTGGGAGGCATCCAGGAAGTGGGACCGGCCCTGTCCTCAGTGCATGAGCTGGCTGTTTGGAACCTGGGGCTTATACAGGGACACTTGGCTCAGCCTGGGAGGAGGGGACTGGACCTGCCTGGACTGAATCTACCAAGTTGACTCAATCCTCAGGGGAGTCTCTGCCCTGGAGGAGATTGAAATAGGGGGTGGGCTGGGGGGAAGGTGGGGGCGGTGCGGGAGAGGGGAGAACAAGGGAATCCGTGGCTGATATGCAAAATTAAATTAAACTATAAAATAAAATTTAAAAAAAGGTTGAAACAAACAAACAAACACACACACACACACACACACACACACACACACACACACACAAAACAGCTATCAACTTAGATACAAAGCCAGCTGAACAAGAGGGAAATCATGCTTGGTACTATAAACCTAGCCAGCTATTCATTGTTGGTGAGAACATGGACCTAAGAGGGGAACCTGCTACCACCACTTTTCTAAATCAGTATAATTCCTATTGCATTCTAAGTAATCATCCTGATAATTACAGAAAAAGGGTAGCTCTCCTCACCAAAGAAACCTCATTATTGCAGCAGCAGGACACCAAAACAACAAGCCACAAATAAAATGGAGAGAAAAACTGACCATGGGCTGTGAAGAACCAATCAATGCATCTCAACAGAATCCCTACACTAAGGATCAAAGGAAGATGGGGCAGAAAGATTTTTTAAGAGTCAGAGGACATGGAGGGCAGCTATAAGATTGTGCTTTCTAGATATTGCAGAGAAAACTACACCCGTGGAATCTCAACAACGTGGCTGCCTAAACAAGACCTGAAGAATTCCACTAAGTGATATCTCAGCATAAATGGAAGAAATCTCAAGGGCCCCACCACAAGATGAAGAACTACAAGCAATTAAAGAAAAAAAAAGGAGAAATAGTCTCCCACAGGAATAAGTCTCTCGATGTTTTTATCCAATACAAAGATTTCAGCTCTAGAAACACACATGCAGAGAACACTGAAGGCAGTGTTCTTTATATTTATATGTTTATTTTACATATGTATGTGAAACAATGATCGAAGAAGAGAAGGTGACAGATTTAGGAGAGAAGAGGTGGGTTGTAGACATAGGAGGGGTAGGATGGAGGGTAGGGAGGGGGTAAATGATGTAGTTATGATTTAATTAAAAAATAAAAATGAAAATCCAATACAATTAGTACCTTCTGAAAAAAATCTTTTCCAATACCTACAATCTGATACCACACTCACCTGTCTTTTTAGAGATTGTAACTACGTGTACATCCTCTTTTCCGAATCAACTAACTGCACTTAGCTGAGTCTTATTAGCACGTAGAAAGGTGAGGAGACACCATGTTTTTTCTAATTATTTTATTTAGTTATTGCTACTAATAATTTTGATAGCTCTCGGGTTTATTTATTCATACATTTATAATCATATGTTTTCTTTTTCTAAAAGACTCCTTTGTTTTTATTTCATGTATACTGATATTTTGCCTGCATGTGTGTCTGTGAAGGTGCCAGATTCCCTGGAATTGGAGCTACAGATAGTTGTGAGTTGCCATGTGGGTGTTTGGAATTGAACCTGGGTCCTCTGGAAGATCAGCCAATGTTCTTAACCACTGATCCATCTCTGCAGCCCTGAATATTTTCTTATATATGTACATAATGTATATTGAACATTCTCAGCCATTCCTACTCCCCTCCAGCTTCATCTTTGTCCCCACAAATGTGCCCCCTCAAACTTGTGTCTTCTTCTATTATAACAACAATAATTATTATATATAATTTTATGCAATTGGATATACAATATATAGATTATATATACTCAGATAAATAAGTGCTATTAAAATTTTTAAAAGAAGTGAAAGCAAATAAAAAATGACAAAAACCAGTTTTCTAAGCATATCTGATTCCTTTATTTCTTGTCCTTTTTAGAAAATCCTGTCTAGAGCATTCTTTACAGTTCTTGCTTTCTTCATCCTTCAGCCACATCCCTTAGTGCTTTTCCTAGCACCCTACATCAAACTGCTCAAGATCAGCAGCAATGACCATCTGACTGCTTCCAAGGTTGATTTTTCTCTTTCTACTGACCTCTCCATTGGGGACAATCCTGTCTCTCTTTTCATCTTCCTCAGAAATAGTTGTCAGTGTGCTGTGGCACGTTGGGTGGCCATATCTTAGATGGGAGGGTAAATTTGTACCTAGTAAACTGAGCTCAGAAATCTAGCAATGATCCTGCATGGCTCAGGATGAATCTCATATCCCAACTCTACCTCGTCCAAAGGCTCCATGCTACTGATCCTGGGAAGCCTGAATGGCCTTGGTTTTTAATAAGCTCTGCAGTGGGAATGTTTACTTATGAACTCTATTTGATCAAGGGAACATAATAACAACCAGGCCTCTCCTGACTTATTTTCCATTATTTTCTTAATGTTGGAAAGTGACATCCCATGGTGACTAATGCACTTGGGACACTGAGGAAGAAGCATTGCTGCTAGTTTGAGATCTGCATGGGAAACACAGTAAGCACCAGGCTATCTTAGACTACAGAGTGAGATGCTGTTTCACAGCAATCAAAACAAAAATGAAAGAAAAAAATATATTAGCTTGGTCTTATTAAAGGAACTTCTGTGTTTCCAAGCAATGTCATTTTCATATAATTGTTCCTTTAGTTATAAATCTATTTCAATGATGGACAAAAGAACAAATAGATGAATGTCGTTATTCATAATTTCCACACCTTCAACATACACTGCTTCTAGAGTAGTGAAGGCTGAGTAATCACATCTCTTCCTTGTTTCTATTTTTCATACTGGGTGATTTGAAACTCATATATAAAGCTTTATTATACTATGGAACAGACAGTGGTCAAGGGTAAATGAAACTCAGGAAGCATGAGTTGATGTCAGCCGATATCAATATTTATGAAAATACTCAATTATAATATTTAAGTTACATCAAACTTCAGAAGCTGTTCAAGACTATCATTCATCATAAAAAAATTGAATTGATTGTTCAGTGTTTGATTCTTTTCAAGAAATGGTTCCCAAGTGTCAGCAATAACTTCCAAATGAAATGGCAAAACAATTCTTTTGAATGTGAAGAAATAAATGTCTCTAGTAAAAAAAAAATCACAAAAGGAGAAACTAGAGAAAGAAATCTGTAGCTGGTGGAAAGGTCACTGATAAATCTTGCTTCAGAGCATTAAGATGAGTTTCATTCTTGCCACAAAAGAACACAATTATGACTAACAATCTTTTATAATTATAACTGTTTATACTTCATTTACATGATTGATGATGGACAAAGCATGATAATAATTGTTGTGTATAACTGTTCAATAATTATTTCTAATTTCTAAACCCATGTTAAAAATCAGTTCTATACCAGTCTCCATAAGTATGCAGAAGTTGTTTCTTAGGGAGTGCACTCACACATATCTTGGGAATGAACATAAAAACAGGATGGAGTGTGCTGTAACAATGAAATATCACCACTTCTTTCCTCCTCAAATATTTTAAATACCATTTAGTGTCAACAACATGGAAAGGTACTTTGGCTAAGCTCTAAGTTCTAAATTCCTACTGAGAACAGTAGTAAATAGTAATGGTTTTACTTTATATTTATCCCCAAATTGCCTAGATTCAGTGCACACATTGAATCTTTAGGTTCAAAATAAAATAAATTATATTACAGCTTTAAATAATGAAGTTCCATGACAATCTTTCTGATAAAATTCCCAAGTCCCGTTTATATTAAAAGATAAGCAGGTGTTCAAAAATATACCTTTATGTTTATTTATGTATTTGCTACCTATCGTTTTCAGTAATTATGAAAGTCTACCTGTATTACTGGCACAGATGCTCAAACAAAGTAATTATTTCAAGAGAGGATTTCCATTACTATTATTATCATCACTATTATATTATTTAGCTGGCTAAATAGCGGTTCAATGTAGAGATCACTTTGTATAACACCCTCCATCATTTCTGAATGAACTTGCAACATCATTGTGCCACCAAACCTCACCAACAGGGATGGCCCCAAATTGTAAATACCTATCAAACTTTCTCCTGAAATATTTACAGGGGATTATTTGAAATGCTGCTTATGTCTTGTAGCTCTGACTGTTTAAAATTCTTCTTATGATACAAGAATGTAGAAGACCCATTCAATTCACATTTTGTATGAAAACTTCTATCAATTTTTTTTTGTACTTGGGGTCAATTGTCATCTATGAAACGATATCATTTCCTAACTACTTGTCAAACTTTATTTAAAAAGTAAGAGAGTAGGAGAAAGAGAGAAAAGCACAATTCCACAGACGTGGTTTGTGCTGCCAAAATGTCTTGTCCCTGTGAGGAATGCGCAAGGCTGGGTTCTGTGAACTAGATAGAGCCCTGTGTGACAAGAAAATACACTTTTTTTCTGGAAGTTTCATTAAAGGCACAGTTTTCCAGATAGTCACTAAACTAATGAGCTATGATGACGATATGTGAGAAATTTAACAAAAACCGGAAACATTTTACAAATGGGGGGACCACACCAAGTTTGCCTGATAGCATCCACACTTACACATAATTGTAATCACCAATACTATCTCTTGACTTTTAAATATGTTTCAGTGTAGAAAGTAATTAATACAAATATTTTGATTACTAGGAACATTCTTTTTTTATTATGTAAAATAAGCCTTAATGTGCTAAAATGCAAATATGTTAGTTGCATAATTATCAAAATATCCTAGCAGTTGTAAATGTGGGTTCTTTATGGAGTGATGAATTTGTTGTCTAAAGTTCCTGTGTTAGAAATCTATTTAGTTGTATCATGATGTGAAGGCTTTAGATCATCACTAGTGTCATAAGATTAAAATCTTAACTAATGTGATTAATGCACTCATAGAAAGAGACAAGATGGACATGTCTTCTATTCTGCTCCACTTGAGGATGCAGGGAGGGTTTCTGGTTTCTTCCAAGAGAGGGCACAACATGACAATGTGCAAAACAAAACCATGTCCCGACCAAACACACGATTCACTGGCACTAGGATATTGGATTTCTAACTGTGACAAGTACTCAGTACTCAAATAAGCAAACATTCAGCAACAAACAGAAATATCAATGGTACACAAGCAAAAGTGAGTATGAACTAATATATTACCATCTGAAGTGGATTTATTAACTAATATTGGCAATCACCAAGTAGGATTGCTGAGTTTGAACTGATTACAGCATAGTTACAGGGTTCAAGCATCTTGAGTTCTCTGTATGTTTGTTTATGCTTAAAATGGTAACAGAAACATGAGGATAAAGTGAGTTCGTCATGTAAACTGCTTTTATGATGTCTGGTAACTGTTATGTGCAGTGTATGATATCAGTAGTTGCTACCAAAAAAGTTGATACATTATTCAAATGTATACAAAATAAAAAAAATCAATCATTTAGACAACTAAACTTAAGAATTAGCTTGGGTAAATTTATTTACTAACATCTGATCTAGACTATAACACACATTTTCATGTCTTCATATTAGGGAGCTATAGGACTGGCTACTGGGAATTTTTCTCACTTACATTATTCACACAGTTCTTGAGAGTCTAACAAATGTTCAGCTTTTTATATTTTCCTCTTTGGGTAGGCACATACCCTCAGGTAAGCACTATTCACCTAATATGTTTTTCCTATTCAAATGAAAAATTTGTATTTTAATTATGACTTCCAAGACAGCCAACATCTCTTTTCTCTTTACAAGATGACTTTCTGGATGCATCTTCATCAAGCTGAGCTCATAGTAGAGCTATCTTTGTTTCTATTCTCCTGCTTTGATAAACTACCCTGACAAAAGTAGTTTAGGAATTAAAGGGTTTATTTGGCAGAGGGTTTAATGGACTATCTTCTTCAAGTTCCTGCTTCTTTACTTCCCCATAATGATGGACTAAAACCTAGAACTGTGATCTAATTAATCCATTTCTCTTTTGAGTTGCTTTTGCCAGTGTGTTTTATTAGAGAGAGAAATGAAACTAAGACAATGGTGAAATTATGATTTCTGTTTTCTGGAAAACTTGTCCCTTCAGTTAATTACAATGTTGTCCACATACAAGGATGTAAACAATTTGGGGTCACCAGGCAGAACATACAGCAACTGTTATGATCTGCTGTAACCAACCCATTAATTTCCTCATAAACCTCGAATTTGCCTATCAAATTAGAAAAGGAGCAACAAGTATTCATTGTCAATATGGAGAGAAATGAAAATTGCTGGATGAAATTATGTTGTCAGTTTATACCCAGACGCCATTCTCCAGACATCCAATGAACGGGTCCATGGATGCATCATCACAGGACGGACCCTTCACTAATGACTCTCTTCCTTTTGTCTTCCACTTCCTTCTTTGCTTTATCAGCTGTCTAATATTAGGACCTTGATATAGCAAAGAACATTACTCATTAAAATCAATAATAGGAGTTGATTCTCTAATAAATATCAAACACTGGAGGTCAGTAAAGTGTTGAGACATTTGTCAGCTTATTGACAAGCTCTTACTCCCATCAATGCATTCTGGCATGACCTTCACCATCATCTGGGATTTCTAAAACTCCTGTCTTCTTCTCTTGTTTTAAACCTGAAGCAATTCGCCTAGACGCCTCAAGACAGAGTCCACCATCCTTATGACAGTTTATGAAGTCTTCCAAACCTACTTCCCGCTTCGCCTTTGCACACACTCAAGTTGGCACTAGGATTATTCAGTTTTCAAACATTTGTTCAGTTTTCTTCCATATCCCATCAAACTCCTTTTACTTTTTTTTTTTTTTTTTTTTTTGGTTTTTCGAAACAGGGTTTCTCTGTGTAGCTTTGCGCCTTTCCTGGAACTCGCTTGGGAGACCAGGTTGGCCTCGAACTCCCAGAGATCTGCCGGCCTCTGCTTCCCGAGTGCTGGGATTAAAGGCGTGCGCCACCACTGCCCGGCTTCCTTTTACTTTTAAAATGAAGTGTTATTACCTAAAATGAATGTTGTCCCTATCCTTTGAACTTTATTGTTGTTGTAGCCACAACATTGTCGTCCTATGTTTACTTCTGTAAATATTTTGTTTCATTTCTTCATTTTTGTTTCAATGTTGGCATGTAATTGATGATCAGTAAAATGTGTTGAACAAATTAATAAATAGCAAATACTGTATTTTCCCTGATGTCTTTAAATAAAGAATCCCCATGAACTCAAAGTA
>CABHPQ010133619.1:0-2500 GCA_902168405.1 Peromyscus aztecus
TGGTGGGATCCAAATGTGAAGAATTGCTTTTGACATTATTTCTCTGCCACCGATGTCCCAGGCCGTTACATTACTATGCTGAAATGCCCTGTCACGGCAGAAATGTGAGATTGAAAACCTGCAAAGACTGTCATGCTGCACCCTGAGTCCAGGCTGTTTGCTGGAACCCTCATTTCTTTAATCATCCAAATGGTTTGATTTGTCTGCACAGTGAATTAGTAAATAACATGCATCTCCCAAGAAAGAAAAACTAAGTGCAGGTTTGTTAGGGGCAAAAGAGAGCCTTCATTTCCAAAGTAGATGGTGATGTCTCCAAAAGTCTGTTTCTCAGAATCTTTATCTCGACCCAAAATACAATTTTAAACACATTATCCTGCACTTCAGACATAGTGATGCTATTTCTAATTCAAGTTTTCTTTTTTTTTTAAGAAGAAATGCTTGCAGCTTTGTTTACCCCCCCCTCTCTCTGCGTGTGTGTGTGTGTGTGTGTGTGTGTGTGTGTGTGTGTGTGTGTCCAGTAGCAGCCTTTCCCATCACAGACTCACTGCTGGACCACTCCCTGTCTTGTGTTTAACATGTTTCCAGCAGCTCAGAGATCTGGGACTAACGTGAAATGAAAACCATGGAGCTTATATTGCAGTCTGATGTTTGAAAGAGAGATATTGGAAAAGGATGTTTTTTGGCTTGGCTCCCTTTTTAGATGTAATTGCTGCTTCATTAGGACTTGGAAGAGTTTCCTGTGGTTAAATTTAATCAAATGGCTCAGAATAACAAACTTGTACACTCAAAATTGCAGGACAGTTCTGTATATGAAACTTGATTTTGTTAAGTTTAAAATGCATGCTCACATGTATACACAATGCACATATACACGCACACATCCCATACATCACTACCTCTATACTACCAGCAAGGAAAACAGGAAGTTTACAGAATGTTTTGAGATCACCAGCTAAATCTCTGCTTCTTTTGGTTATGTATTATTAAATGATCATGTCTAGATATCTGAGTAATAAAAAATACATTTTAAAGGATCTGGGGGTTCTTTGGTTTTGGCAAGAACCCAAGCTTGAGCACCCAGGTGTGAGGACACCGTTGCCTGACTTAGACATGGGGTGGTCACCTGTCCTTCTGCAGTGCCAAGCGGGCAGGGAAGTGGAGGAAGACACTAGTGTGTTTGCCTTTAAGGAGACAGACTCATCTCCAAAGTCTCAAGTCTCTGGTCACCTTGGCTGATGGACCATTTATCTAGTGATGTCTTCTCCAGCTGCTCAGCCAGGGAGGCTTAACTGGGGTATTCCCAGCAGGGCTTTGCCCCTTGCTGTTGCTTCAGAGTCTAAGGCCAATGCCACTGCCAAGACAACAATACTAATCTTTGATTTAGAAAAAAAATAAAAAACATTAAAAAGGAAGTATGATCTTTCCATTAAAGGTGGTAAGGGTTTAGCCTCGTTATTCTGTTCCATTTTCTTAAAACCTGCTGCCTGGAAAGAGCCAAGTCATATTTCTGCTTCAGAACTCTTTGGAGAATTCTTGGGAAATGGTGGAAAGTAGGCAACGAAGTGACGGAAGTGGTGGAGCTCGGTGTAAATAGATGTGAGCAGAGAGCACAGCTGTGCATAAGGCCTAATGTGCAAGCGCGCAGCGGAGGAGCGTCCATGGCTCTGCAACGTCGCAAGCAGTTATGTTCATATCTTTTTGAAAGGTGAGTTGATAGATTTAAATAACAATAGCCTTGCTCAGAGTGATGTTTGGAATCCAGAGTCACATACCCTGCAGTGTATGAAAACACATAGCTGTTGATCTATTCTAATAGCACATGCCTTCTCATTGTCTGACTCTTCTCAAAAATAGGAAGGGCTTAGGAAACTCCAGCTTTTCTAGAAGCCTGCTCCTGTAGGTCTGTAAGCCTGAATCCGCTATAGGGGGATTGCACATTCAGTGGAACACAGAAAGGTTATTGGGATAACAATGGGATGTTCCTCAGAGGTGTTATCGGGGTTGGTTATCAGGGTTCTCTTTGGACCAAGATAATTTATTAAATGCCACAACATGTTATTTGGTAGAGAAGGAGACGTGAGGAAAGGGTAGTCATTTTGTTAATATTTTTTGTAAATGTTGTATGTGCCGCTGTGTCCTTCAAAGGAAACTGAAACATGCTGTAAAATTCTGTCAGAAAACAGGAGCAAAATTTTGCAGGTTTCCTCCTAAAATCTACAGGGATCCATGGCCAGTAAAATGAAAATGCCATCTGGGTGTAGATGTGAGGCCACTGGCCGCTCCTTGCTGGTGCTGGTCGACGGCTCCAAATGATGAGATGTCCTTGTGTTCTAAGTGTTCTTGTGCTTGGGATTGCTAAACTGCTTTTAAATTTTATCACAGATGATTTCACCCAACTAAAAATTCTGGCCATCGAGTGAGTGTGAGCCTGACTAAAATGTATTATAAAAAAAAAAAAAGAAAGAAAGAAAGAAAGAAAGAAAGAAAGAAAGAAAGAAAG
>CABHPQ010133619.1:5000-14918 GCA_902168405.1 Peromyscus aztecus
CCCTCGTCCACCTCCGGATTCCCCAGATCACCTTGGCTATTGGTCTGGAAGACCCAGTCACAGGCTTGCATGTCCGGCTCCCCTAGTTCACAGAGGGTAGTTGGAAGAGTGCTGCATCATCTAGATTCTTTGCCTTTACTACTGGACCTCGGTCATGTTAATGTGGTAAGTATTTTAGGAAAAATGAGAAGACTTGTAAGTACTTAACATTTTATTGAAATTTAATTGAATAGTTAAGGGGTGATTAAAAATCTGAAATTAACACTCTTTAGAAATTAATGACAGTCATTAAGATGTAATGGGGCTGCTCACCAACAGTGCTCAGAAAGGTTGGGGGATTGAAATTTGCATGGGGGTCAGAGCAGTGAAAGATGTTGTTTATAGTCTCTTGAGCCTCTACTGCAATTTCAGGGTTGGAACAAAAGTGACTCTCTTGTTGTGTTGCCAGGATTACTGTATGTACAGTAATGGCAACTTGCATTGGGTGAGTCTGTGCATCCTGGAAGGGTGGGCACATGATCACAGGCAGTGCCCTGGGCTGGCAGAGCTGTGGAGTCAGCATGCTTTTCCAAGGGCCTCCAAAGGCTGTCTGAAAAGCAACCCAGAGACTAGCTCCCTCCACCTGCCCTCTCAAAAAAACAAAACAAAACAACAACAAAAAACCCGCAGTTCATTATTCCTACTGGCCTGAATCCTGGGTCCTCTTATGAGCGGAGACTAATGTTCATGTGGGATGGACTGATACAATGTGCAATGATTTTTTGATATGAATTTCTACTCTCTGGAGGTGACAACAGCTTTACCATAGCCATCTGACCAGGGTGGACAGATCTAAAAAAGCTAATATGTTCTCTCTGTGGTACTTTCTGGTCCCTTGTCATGGAGAAGTGTTCATCCCTAAAATGTCCTCTGATGTTTGCTTATAAAATAACTGCAGAGCTGATTTTCTTATTTTCTGAATCTAAGGCAGGTACAAGTATAGGTCCGTGTCCATAGTTTGAATTGGTGGATAATCATGGTGTTGCGCAGAAGGGATCTGGTTGTGGTCACTTCCAAAGCATAGGAATAGAATTCTCCTTTTCAAAAATGTTAGCTCTCAAGTTAGTTAATTTTCACTGTTTTGGAAAGTAAACTTTTACCTGATAAAAATGAAAGCATTGACTCTTCTGTATGTTATGAAGATGATGGTGTTTTAAAGATTATTATCACAGAAGTAAGGACTTGAGGAATGGAAGAATTGTTGAGTCAGATTTTTAGATTGCCATGTGACTGGCAGCACACCTCTAGTGCTTGGAGTGGATGTCTATACATTAAAGGAATAAGCCATAGACCAGAAAGCATAGGCCATCTAAATCACTTTGTGCTTTGTATGAGTTCTACTTATTTTTTTTTTGGGGGGGGGGGCGGTTTTCGAGGCAGGGTTTCTCTGTGTAGCTTTGCGCCTTTTCCTGGAACTCACTTGGTAGTCCAGGCTGGCCTCGAACTCACAGAGATCCACCTGGCTCTGCCTCCCGAGTGCTGGGATTAAAGGCGTGTGCCACCAACGCCCAACTGAGTTCTACTTATAAAGACACACACACACACACACACACACACACACTGTTTGTCGCTGTCACTGCCAGCCTTTATTGAAAATGCCCTGGTGGTAAAATGGTAGACTATGAAACCACTTCTCACAGTCTAGTCCTTCATAGAAAGCAGCTTAGGAGCGGTTGGCTACAAGCACGCATTGGGAGGGAGACAGGCTCTGCTGGGATGTGTGAGGAGAGAAAAGGTCCGTGTCACCAGAGAGGATAAGCAGGACGTGACCGCAGGCTGGCCTCCGTGGGGGCACATCAAACCAGCACCCATCCCCTGGTTAACCTGTGCTCCTGTCATCCATGGAAACAAACGCGGCCCGCTGGCCCTGGGCCTGGAAGAAAAACAACCGTAAGAGTGTACATGTTTCCACAGAAATGGACTTTGTGACCCAAAACAACCATCCAAGACTTAACCATAGCTACTATTTTTATTGGCACCTAATAAATTATATTACTAAATTATCAAATCTGGTAAATTTGGGAGGACTGGAAATTTCCTGAGATTTTTACAGGTACCTGCAAAAGCCTTGCTTAAATAAAATGTAACTAAAACCACACAGCTTCTATTCTTGAAATTTTTCATTTGCACTTTAACAAGATATCTGCTTAATAGTGGGAGGTCTCCCATGGGTGCATAATATTGTGAGTGACATTCTTTTTCTTTTTATTTTTGGGGTTTCTTTTTTTTTGAGACATAGTTTCTCTGTGTAACAGCCCTGGCTGTCCTGGAACTTACTCTGTAGACCAGGCTGGCCTTGAACTCACAGAGATCCATCTGCCTCTGCCTCCCGAGGACTAGGATTAAAGGCGTGCACCACCACCGCCTGGCTGTGAGTGACATTCTTGAGCGTGCTTTATTGTTCATGTTCAGAACTTGGTTCTGATGACTACATAACCAGGAGAGATAACAGCCCAGGCTTGTAGAGGAAGACTTGGGAGTAAGCAGGTGTGTTCCTGTCAAAAGGGCAATGGAAATACAGTACATAACCAGGAGAGATAACAGCCCAGGCTTGTAGAAGAAGACTTGGGAGTAAGCAGGTGTGTTCCTGTCAAAAGGGCAGTGGAAGTACAGAACTTAGTTTCTGCTACATTTGGGATTGTTGTTCAGTACACTAGATCTTTCCACTCTTTCTTATCTATTCTTGCCTGAATTTGGTAATATCTCTTGCCACAGTACCTGGGTACTTAGATACTGAAAAGTGATTTAAGGATGCAATTTGCAGACTGATAAAACAGGTCCGTTTAGCTCTAGAGAAAGAAAAGCTAAGTGGGATTTAGTGGAAGGGAATAATATTCCTAAAAGGAAATCAGTTTGATGCCAGTAAGCTTTTTGAAGTAGAAACTGTTTTGAAAGCATCGAGGTCATTATTGAATGGAGGCGTGAACCAGACTATCACATATTAGCAATGTGGGAGAGGGGCTCTTTAAACACCGTAGATGGATTATAGGACAATGTTCAGCAGTCAGAAGTAGAAAGAGACTGAGAGAGCTGGATATGTGAAAGGTGGGATGTGGAGTCTCATGCTTCATTTTAGAAGCTAATCCTAGCAGTCATGAGAAATGAATTCCATTATAATTTCTGGCCTTAATGGGCATGTGGTTTTTCCCCTCATACTTTAAATGTCCTAATGCATCTGTATTTTCACTCTCTGAATTTGAATCTACATACCAAGAAACAATTTATATTTTTTTTCCAGTTGAGACAAAAAATATACTTACTCTGTACCTCCCTCTAGCCTGGTCCTGTTCCACCAAAACAAACCTATGAGGGTCCTATCAAATGGGTGTGTCAGCTTTGATGCTAATACTTGGGGAGAATAAAAACTGTATAATACTCTTTGTTTCACGGGAAAAGTAGAGTGTTTGTGTTGTGTGGAAAGCTTTGATACAGCAGCTTGACAGTAAATTTCATCAGAATCTACCGTGCCAGAATGCAGACATTGTTCTACGTTCATTTTAGCATAAGGTTTCATTATTAGCATCATTGAATTAACTCTGAACCCAGTCTCAGTAAAGAGCCTTATGTTGCCCCCTTTTCCTGTGACACCACAGTACAAATTAAAATTGCATCTGTTAAGATTATATGGTGCATTTTGATTTCAGGAGGCCAAAGTACAGCATTCTCATGAATATAGCAGCCAGCGCCAATAACCTGTGACCAGTCACATACTTTTCTTATGGTAAAAGCTGAACTAGTAAAGATTATGATTTGGGAAAAAAGTATAAATCTGTCACCACAAATCCAATCTTTGCCATGGCTTTGTAAACATAGACTGGAAATCATTCTCTCCTTAGCTCTGATTCTAATCATAACACATATCTGAAATTTCCTAACTTTCTTTTGTTCCACACACATCCTAAAGTGTATAACATTAATAAATAGAGGCATAATGAATGTGACTAATTGATTTTGGCAGTCAAAGACTGGCATACTTTTTATACAACAGGGAATCCATTCAAAGAAGCTGAACTGCCATTAAGAGCAAAGCTTCGAAGCGGTAATGGTTTCTAATTTGGATTATGTGTGAGGTGAGCAGAGCGCAGTTATTCATAGTAACTTGCCACTTAGGGTTTTTGTTTCATTAGTGACCTTTCACTCACCACATCTCATTCCCCTAAATAAAAATTTGGTCTTCTGGAATACATGTGTATTGTAAGGCCCGGTTCTTGTTTTCATTTGTTTATGTTTGGCAGTGCAGGGGATCGAACCCTGGGCCTTGCATGTGCTTGACAAGTGCTCTACCACTGAACTACAGGAACAGCCCTCTGTGTGCTCCTTTTACTGGGAGACAGGCCACCAAGTTCCCTGAATACATTCTTGTAAGGGGCCGGTCTGTCAGAGCTGGAGATGCGACTGGAAACAAGGTGCCTCGGCCTTCCGCTCCTTCGTTTTGATCCCTCTAGCTGCACTTCTGTGTGGCCAACATTTTCAGTCATTGGATCTTCTTGTCCAGTAAACAGAACTGCCACTAGTAACTAGCTTTCTGTTTGGAGACCAAACAAGCTTATTAACTTGTAAGCACAAATACCAAACTACAGCATCTACTAGATGTTAGTGAAAAATTAATTCCTTGAAACTCCAAGGGAAAAACGGGCCTGGGTTGTATGATCAGCCTTACCTTTAAAAATGTGACTGGCCTCCAAAAGTAATTTTACTTCCTTTATAAACCCTGTCAACACTAACCTGTATTACAGGGCTGCAGTTTCATAGTGGACAGAGGATGGAATTTGGTGTCACTGAGGTACAAATCAACGAGGGTCATTACAGGTAGTTAACAACGCCAAGTTAAGCTTTGTCGACCGAAACCAGAGGCCCAGCACTTAGCACAGGCAGAGGCGATGTAGAAGGCAGAGAATGGCTGTTTTTAAGGGTTTACAAGAACAAAAATTTATATTAAAAATAACTTTTTTTGCTTTGCAGCCTGGCTCCCCCAAAGGACAGAGATGATGTGTTTGGCGGCAATTAGGAAAAACTCTAATGGGAAGTCCAGTCATTTCCAAGCACAGTGCAATTGATTTTTCACCAATCAGAATAGGGAATGAGATGTTCTAAGTCCATTATTAAATTATTTATGAGGTCATATTAAATCTGGTCACTTCTCCTGGCATTTCAGGTTAGTGAAGATTTCTCAATCATGGGGATGACAGACTCGTGAAAGGTGATTTTGTGAGCTGGGCATCCAATGCCACCCTTGATTGCTGTGATTAAATGAGATATGCTGTTGGGGAAAAGGATGGGGGCCTCTGTTGCCAGCTGCATCTCACCTGAGATGGCACTCATGCTATTGACCGTGAGCTTGAGGTAGCGTTTCAAGATGCGAGTGGTGTTCATTGGTAAAGATTTCACCCTAGATAAGTGATTTTTGTATGGTTAATACAAGGGCTGACTAGGGACATACTGTCTGCTTCTTTCAGAAAAAGCCCCACTAAGACTCAGCAGTCCTGTATGATTGCGATTGATGTGACTTCCACTCACTAAGGAAGGCAGAGTGAGGCGTTTGAAGGGCTTCATGAGAGATTATCTTCTCTTCTGCTTCCCTTAAGCATCTCATGTGGCTTCCCTTTCCTTGTCTCTCAACTCTTCAAGTGCCCTGGAAGCAACATTAGCAGAGTTGGAGTTCAAGAACCATGCAAACTGTAGACCCCCGTTCTTTTAAAATTTAAGAGATACCAAATCCCTGTCCAAAGTCAATATTTGAGCCTCTCGGGCTTTATGTTTCCTGTAACTGTAATTTTTTTAAAGAGTTTATTCTTTTTTTATTTTTTAACATTTATTTATTTATTTATTTATTTGTTTGTTTATTTATTTATTTATTTATTTATTATGTATACAGTGTTCCACCTGCACGTATCCCTGCAGGCCAGAAGAGGGCACCAGATCTCATTACAGATGGTTGTGAGCCACCATGTGGTTGCTGGGAATTGAACTTAGGACCTTTGGAAGAGCAGCCAGTGCTCTTAACCTCTGAGCCATCTCTCCAGCCCCTGTAACTGTAATTTTTAAATACTTTTTTATCTTTGAAGACTAGACCTTCTCATCCAAAAATGGCCTGTTTTGCACAGGAAACCCATGGTTTGGTCCACAGCTTAAGTTCTGTGTCTATAACCCAGGCCAAGATGACTGTAGCCCTGTGACATGTTACTAGCTGTCTACCTACCCTCTTGGCAAGGTTCTCACATCTCCAGATCACATGTTCCATCTATCAGATGTGGCTTGGAATACTAGTTCTGCACACTTCCATACCACTCTTGTGAAAATGAACTGAGAAGACATGTTAAAATTGTGTAAAACAGTTGTTAAATGTTAGCTCTTTCCACTTATAATGAGTATGTTTTTGTTTTTTCTTCAACTGCCATTGGCTCCATAGAAACCAATGAAGTTGAAATTGACTTCTTTGTTATAGAAATAGTTGGATGGTAAGAGAGAGAGAGTGCTAAACCACTCAAAAAAAGAAAACAAAGTTTATATTCTCTCCTTGGAATTATAGTACAGTGCTAGAAGTCAGAGTAGTCACTATGGAAACTGGTCTCTGCGGTGTGCCCTCTTCTCTCCCTCACACAAATGAAGTCTTTATGTGTACTTGTGCACATACATACCTATATCTGTAAACACACACACACACACACACACACACACACACACACACACACACGTCATATACGGAAACCAGTCAGTGTAGGACCCAATGATACAGTCTATATACGTCCTTTCTATAAACTGTAACAAGCTTTAACTACCGCAAGTAGTAGAATTAACTCTGATCCCTGGGTTTCTCACACTCGGCATTGATCAATTGACAGTGACCTGTATGCAGAGTGTGTGTGGAGGAGGGTGCCACACATACCTGGAGGAGATCTCAGGTAAGTGGGTTGGTACCTCTGACAGCTGAGGAATGGAGCGAGCCTGCTCCTGTTGTATGTAGCAGGAGCTCATGTGACATTGGCAGGTTTTACAGCTCTCCTTTTTAGAGATAATTGTATAGATACTTTCCTGTCCTCGCCCCTTCCTCTCCCAATTTTAAAATCAAGGTTTCGCTGTTGTCTATTGTGGACTGCTTTTTGTTGGGAAGCCTGCATCTCTCCTGGTATGTGTTTGGGACCGGGTGCACACTACACCTTTTCAGGTCCACAGGGATAGGACCAGATGGAAGAATTTGATTATCTAGCAGTAGAGGACCAACTGTTCAGTTGGATACAGAACCGGGAGAAAAGGGCTGAAGAGATCTAAAATGGCTGTCGTATGTGGAGCCAACAGTTTCCGAAGGGAACCAGGCAGGCACTGAGGTGTAGTAATGCAGAATCTCTTCCAAGTACCAGCTGGGGCTTTCAGGAGCCGCTATCCCCACAGCAGACACTCAGCAGGCTCCAAGCAGCTTGACTTTACCATATGTGGAACTTTTTATTCTCCACCTCGCTCCCCAGAGGGACGGGCCACAGGGACACCAGAGGCAGGTGAATTGCTCCTAATGCAGAGCACTAAATCACTGGGTTAACATGAGAAGCCTGGAGAGAGGAAATGGATCTGCAGAAGACTGACTCGGAGTCTCTTAACCTTGGAGCTATTCTGAGCACCAAAAAAGATGCCGCATAATGTTTCATTAGAAGCTTTCACCTTGTGCGTACCCTCCTTTATGCGAGTGACCTTTTCCTCCTTGTACATATTTTCTAAATGCTTTTAAAAGCCATTCAATACTTCAGAATGCTAACTGTACATTTTTTATTCACACAGAATCATACCTTTAAAGTAACAAGGGAGCCAAGCAACACTGCAATCTGTGATTTGTGGGAATTTCTTGCTTTCTCTCTGTTCAGACACCCCAGTTTGACAGATGGGGCACAAAGCCACAGAACAATCCATAATTCCAGTTTGTATCATAAATTTTTTTGTCCCTCCTCCTCCACCAAATGCCTGCTTCCTGGTAGCTGAAATTGTCATGCCACAGTGTTGGCATGAATTAGTATAATTTAAGACATTTCTTTATAGTGGATGTAGAAATGCATTTTTTTAAATAAAAAGGCCAGGGGTAGCTAGTGAGATTTAAAAAATAATAAGCATCTATCAGGGCCCACTTACAACAAAAACAGAAATTTACTCAATGGAATCTTTCAAAAATTTTGATCAAGTTCATTTTGTCCATATCTTCCATTTGATCACATTTATTTTATTCCTAAAATGCCCCTGCCCTTGTGGATGGTGTTGCCTTTCAAATTAGTGTTTTGCATGCCCTTAAAGATATAGTCTCTGGTTGCAGAGTATTTTTAAATGAAAATACAGGGGTTGTTTTTTTCTCTGTTTTTGTTTTTTTAATTCTGTCAACTTCTGGCTGATGAGGAAGCAAACATCCCAGGAGAAAACGTGGGAAATTGCAGAGGATACTCATCTCTACAAAGCAAAGCTGTATGGAGAGAGGGTTTCCAGGGGAACTCTCATGAGGCCATGTTGGTTGTCAATGGATGACCCTGCTGAGAAACTGAGTACCCATTGAGGGAAGGAGATGGACTTGTGTTGAGGAAGAGCAGGGGCCTTTCTCTTTCTCACACCTTAAGGAGCTTGCACTGGACTCAGGTTATATCATCAGAAGTGTGGTCCTGAAGAATTCATAATGCAAGGCAGGTCACTGTTCTTACTACTTAAGGAAAAGGAGAAACAGCCATCATTGGTTTTCAACACTAGCAGATTAGTCCAACAAGCCTGCCTCCTTTAAACCTTATGAAAGACCACATGTTAATCAACTAGTATCACCAAACAAATACTAATATATAGGCTAAATCAAATAGTAGACCTGTATTATTATAAAGTAGAAGGCACAGTAGATTACACCAATTAATTTTAGTATTCAATTGCTTGTTGTAGTGCCTAGGATTAAAACCAGGGCCTGATGCATGTTAGGCTAATGCTCTGTCACTGAGTCACATCTCCAGCTCAATGATAATCTTTGAATATATGGGGCTGTCCTACAAAAGGATACTCATTCTGCCAATTACCTGCTTACATTTTCCTGTCATAATTTCTACTAATGGGGATGTGCTCATTTCAAAACTGTTTCTATTCAGGGAAATTACTTTAACCGTATTTTGTGTTAAAAGTATACCAGCTACAAAAAGAAGAAAACAGGGGCACACCACAGCAAAGTATACTTCTATGACTTTGGTGGGTGATACATATGTATGTCTCTCTGTCTATTGTTTATAAATAATGATTTGCAGTGTTTTGTGTGGGGGCTTGGCAATATAGAACAAGAAACAGCTGATAGTAAATTTGTAACAAAAATCTTATTTGAAAAAAAATCCAATTAACTTCAGCATACACATTGAGACAGATTCTAGCAAATTTTAGGTTTATTCTGCTACTACAGAATTTTAAATATCATGGTAGCAATTCATTTTCCTTATGTTTCCCAGATGAACTGTCATCCATGGGTAGAGGATGAGGTATATAGCAACAGGTTTGATTTGTGGGAAAATCTCCACCCACTGTCTTTTTCATTTTTAAATTATTTTTTTCATTTTAAGAAAAAGGGGTAGAAAAACTTGAATGTGCCAATGAGCTATAGCAGCGGTGTTCAGGATAGGAAAGTTTGCCTTTTGAATTTCTTTGTTTGTTTATTTATTGGTAAATCTGCTGGTTACAGAGTGAAGCAAACGGAATGACACTTTTGTATTGCTTGGCGACTCCCCTACCTAGAACACATTTAGGGGCTGAAGCTAAAAAAGGTTGGCAGCCTTGAGAACATTGTCTGTAGGCTGTTACTGATGACTTAAGCCAATTAAACAGAGTGGTTCTTTTTGGTGCCGTTTGGCAGAAAAAGGTGGAATGGTATTGCGTGATAAAGAAGAG
>CABHPQ010133620.1:7886-23853 GCA_902168405.1 Peromyscus aztecus
GTTCAACATGGGTGCTAGGGACTGAGCTGCTAGCTATTGGACATGGGAACTGGGGAACTGAACTCTGGCCCTCTTGCTGTGAGAACAACAACCTTTTCACTGCTGGAGCATCTCTTTAGGCCCCAAACAAAGAATTAACTTTGACCAATGTATTTCAAAATCAACAACAAAAAGTTCAAGTGTCCTAGAATACTTTGTTCATATCTTAAGAGCCACATTTAGTTTTAACTAAGCATTTTCTCCCTGGAGATAGCTGTTGGAACACAGACATCCTGTCCTTTCCCTTAAAGTATGAGTCATATAAAAATTTCATCAAGTAAGCAAAAGGTAAAAATGCCATCACACTTTTCAACTTTCCTGTCAATATTTCACACCTGTATGGAAAATAGCTCGGAAAACATGTAAACTGCAACCTCTAATTAACTCATCTTTTGAATTATCAAGGAGACTCCACAGCAACCCATGTAGCCTATACTGGCAGGAAGCCTGACAGCAAAATGCATGTTTAAAATACCAAGTAGATGGAGAAATGCTATATTATTGGGCACAAATGTTATCATCTACCTGTGCAGAGAAAATACACTTTTCCCCTTTGTTTTATTTTAAATTTGAAATGTGGTCTTCCCTTAGTATAGATGATCCATTGGTAACGTATCTATGGTTTTATCCCAATAAGTTCTAATGAATTCCATAGGCCTAAAGAGTAATAAATAAATCATGAGGGTATGGAAACTACATATGCATACATTCATTACTTTTTCTACCAGTGGTGCATATTTAAGTACTGATACATGTTTATCTACTTTACCTACTGACGGTTCTAACACTGCAGGAACAAATGGGGGTATTTAGAGTCTTTGGGGACCTAAATTTCTTGAGTCCCAATAAATTCATTTGAAAATTTGAACCAATTCTTGAAGTATGATAACATTCAAGGCAGTAGGAAAAGTTAATTATGTTAGCCAAACACATTCTAAAAATATTTGAGTGCTATCTGTATTTAGTATCTGAGATAATTTATAAAAATTTCCTAAGATAGTCTGCAGACCCCAGTTTGTTTCATTAGGGTAAAGCCAATTTGGAAACATTTGAGATTTGTAACAGAGAAACCCAGTGTCATTTAATAATTGAAAAATGCAGGTGGTTGAGAATTAGTCTGTCTTTTCATGAATGACTGAAGAGATTTCACTATAAATACAGAGTGAGATTGTGGTGACCATTAAAGTTTTATGAGACTGATTATTTTAAACAGCTTGGAACAATAAAGTCACACACATGAGGCTTGGAGCACCATGTAAGGCTTTCTGCAACAATACTTCATCAGAAGGGACTAGAGTTCTTTTAAAATGCCCACCAGTTGTTATATTTTTCATTAATAATTCAATTAAAGGAAATCAAAGAGCATCTATTATGTTGAACAAAGGTATAATAAGAGTTTCAGAGATTCAGTCATTATGTACAAAGCACTCCAGTGACCAAACGTTGTCCTAGAACATGCGAACATGGCCGGGAGAGCAACACAGCAGAAACACAGCAAGATGTCGTTTTGACACACTTTCTTGTCTGAGGGAAAAAGAACGCTGTAACAATGTGTTTCGTAAGAAATGGCATGAGCTGAAACTTTCTTTTCTTTTTTTCTATCTCTCCATCATTTCTTCCTTCCATTGAGCTGAAACTTTCTTTTCTTTTTTTCTATTTCTCCATCATTTCTTCCTTCCATTCTTTTCACTTTCTATTTGTGTCAAAGCAACAGTAAAAGCTGCAGCTATTAGTACTGTTTCTGTGCCCCGACTTTAGAAAAGGAAGGGGTTTTGTTGTTGCTGTACTCTAAGGGAAAAGTTGTTTAATTCAGGATTGGGGAAGCAGATCATCATAAAAATAAAATCCTGTGAGACACAAAGTAGTCACTTTCTTTTTAACCCCCTATGATTTTTAGAATTCGAATCTGCATTTGTTTGAGTTGGTTCATAGACTCGTACAGACATTTGCAATCTGTGTGCTAGGACTTGGTCCTAAGAGACCTCTGTTCTCTATTGACAGAATCTACATGTATGTTGTTAAAACTCATTGTGTTAGCAGGGGGTTCCCTGGCCTGTCTCGTGTGTGTGTGTGTGTGTGTGTGTGTGTGTGTGTGTGTGTGTGTGCGCGTGCACATGCACGCGCATGTGTATACATATGTGTGTGCCCATGCAGCTTATATTTCACTATGCTTTTTTTCAGGACACAAGTAGAGATCTGTGGGTTGTTACTAGTTTGAAAAATGCTCAGAGTGAATGTGGTCAGTCATAAAAAGATGATTTACTTAGTAATGTTTATGAGGATAGCATATTTTATGAGCAAAATAATCTTTTACTGCTATGTTGTGTCTGTCTATATGAATCTGGAATTTAAACATACTTTATTTCATTGAGTTTTCCTCCTTTTCAGTAAAGCATTGACTGACGTTTTGCAATGAGCCACATTCAGTTCTAAGCCTTTTCCCTTTAAATGGCATCATACCTATGCTATGGTTTCTGCACCAAAGAGTTTCTTTTTTCTGCTAACCTCTTGAGGTCACAGTGGTGGTTTGAAGTCTAAGCAGCAATTCTCTTCAAAGAGTAACTCACAGCAGGATGTGTGCAATAAGGGTGTTCGTGATTCCAGTATTCACATATATTTTACTTTGCTTTTTAGAAAATTTGGTTCTGATGCTACAACAAAGGCAACATCCTTAAAACACGTCATTCTCTATGTCTCCCTGTAGCAAAGCCTTAGATAATGACATTGGAGATGTACTGCTAGAATTTTCTCCACACAAATACCATTTAAAAACTACCCAGTGGAGTCCTTGATCCATCATCTGCTCTTGACTCTAGAGTCCCTCCCATTCACCCCTGAGAAGGGCTCAGGGTCATCTTCTGGAGAAAGGTGGAAGAAAATGTGACCATCCAGCCAGGCATCCCATCCATTTAGGCATTTATTCTGATTGTGGGTAGAATGTGAGAGGAGTTGAGTTTCAAAGTACAGAGTTGAGAATAGAGATGCTGGAATCTTGCTTGTACCAATTACCAGTGTCCTGAATTGGGGCCACTTCCATAAGAGCTTTATGCCTTGGTTTTTGCATCTGCTATGGAGTCATAGGACCTCCTGTGAAAAAGAAATGCGTTCGTCCATATAATAATTCATGTCTGGTATACCCAGTGCTACATATGTAAATTGTCATCTGAAAAAAATATATAATAGAGGTGTACCTATATCTTTATTAGGGTTTCCTAGATAATAAGAGGGTTTTTTTCAAAATCTAGGTAATAGATTCCTAGAAAGCTATAAATATAATTTATACAACTTAAAAAGGGTAAGTAGAATTATTTTTATTAACATTACATTTACTAATTTTCTATAGTTGATCATACATTAAAAATTTTCAAACATTAATAATTTAACTAAAATTAATTAACAAACATATACTGCATTTATTGTATATAGGACACCTGATATTTTACAGGAGTCTTACCAAATTGAGATAGAAATTATTACTGTGGCAAAATATGCACATATAATATTATTGGATTTATGTCCAGTTTCAATGGAGGAAATACATGCCCAGTAACATAATGTTGGCCAAAAATCTATAGTGAGAAAATTCATGGGTCCAAGAACTGAACTAACTACCATTGCTCTGCTAAATTCCCTTTAAATTCATAGCTCTATACCCATTGATGAATGCAGATCTCAGATTTCATCAGAGAAATCAGTTCTTTGTGCAGCAGATGAGAGTTAACCTAGAAACTTACAACTGACCAAAGCGCAGAGAATTGGTGCCCATGAAGTGGGAGCATTCACTACTTTATCAGCTGTAAGAGATCTCTTGGCAGATAGTGTTTGAGAGAGCCAATGGAGCTAAATACAAATTACAATGGAGACAGACAGAGAAAGGACTGCTAGCCACATAAAGGCTTTAAAATGGCGAGTAGAAATCTGGAATGTAGAGTTAAAGCATCAGCTCTGTTTGGTGGAGTTAAGAACGTCTGATAAGTAATAAGCTTAAAGAAGTAGTTTTGTTTAGTCTTTCTTTCACTATTGCGAAAATGTTAATTCTCCCTCTCTCTCTCTCTCTCTCTCTCTCTCTCTCTCTCTCTCTCTCTCTCTCTCTCTCTGTGTGTGTGTGTGTGTGTGTGTGTGTTATCCATGTGGTAGCTGAAGACCAGCCTCAGATGTCATTCTAAGAACATCACTCCCTCTTAGGAGACAGAGTCTTTCATTTCTAGAGCTCATCAATTAGACTAGACTGGCTGGTTGATGAACCTCAGGCATCAGCCCTGTCCCCATGTCCCCAGTGCTAAAATTTAAGTGCACATACTCCAAATTCAAGTCCTCATGCTTACAATAAAGTGCCTTACCGACTGGCCCGTGTCCCCAGCCCGACCTAGATGTTATGCCATTAAAACAATCAAATGCATTGGACTAATGGGATGTGTTTTGGGAGGGTAGAATAAAGGATAAAATATAGGAAGGGAAAGCTAACACTAAAGACCTTTGAAAAGACCACATGGAAACCTACTATTGTAGAAGCTTCCTAAACTATTTACATAAATATTTATGAAAGGATTTTAAGTAGAATTATTGCATAACTTGGAACAATGTCTCTCTCTCAGACACTACAGCTATCAAATCAAACAGCCAAATGCAATGGAAGGTATAGCTATGAAAATTATTTATTTCCAAATATCTATTGTGAGGAGTCATGATCAAAGACATAAGACAAAGATCATTCTCAGATAACTGTCTCATCCAGTGTCCAAGAAGTGCCCAAGAAACATCCAGAGATACCAGGTAAGATTGAAGAGGAATAATGGGATCCAGTAGCCTCTTCTTGAGATAGGTTGTTTATCCCTGGTCATCTGGTTGGCTGTATCTCCTAAAGCCTCTGTGGATTCCAGTCTTCCCTGGGAACTCATGGCATTGTCTGGAATTTGACATCTGTCTCCTCTCCACCTTGCATTCCTTGTGTGTGCCTTGTTGTTCCTAGACATCATGAACAGCACAATTGCCTCAAAATTTGGATTGAGTTTATAATGCTCAAATTGTCCAAATAAAAACCACAGCTGGGCCTGTTCATCTGGACAAAGGGAGGTTTTCTACAAATCCTTGGTCATTCTTTTACCTGCTCTTGAACAGTTTCCTATGATTTCTTAGGAAAATAATTCCAGCATCACAGAGAAAATGTGTGAAAGGAAAAACCTAGAGCAAGATAATGGAATAGGAGCTTCTTCAAGAAGCACAGCAGGTCCATGACCTGAGGCTCAGGCCGAGGTAGATCAACAAATGACAAGTGTGATGGGAAGGAGAGAAGAGTTGGCAGAAATGCTGAAGATGAATGAAAGGTCGCCACCATTCAGAATCTGGTTCTGTAGAAAAAGAAGAATAAAATAAATTTTGAAATGAAGTAACCAAGGGGGAAGGATTTTACACTGACTAAATACAGAAAATAGAACACAGATGAACTTTTAGAATGAAAATTTTCTTCAGTCTTGAACATTAGATCATACTATTGAGGTACCTGGCTAAAAACCAGAAGAACATCCATCACTATTGTAGACTTGGAAATATGGATCAAAATTTCAGAGGAAGGTCAGTCTAGAAGCATATATTGAGTCATTTGAGGGACTGCTTCACATTGAAACGCACTGAAGTTGATAAGAAAATGAGTTGGCCAAGTAAAGGGTTCTTTAATGAATTCTGTAAATTTAGGAAATAGCAAGAAGAAAGAGAGAAAAGGAAGCATCATAGAGGGACTAAGAGAGCACGAAAGTTTGGAAAAGGACTCAAAAGACCACTCATTCAGTCATGACAGCACCTCTGCTGGCTGACTGTGTTCTCTCTCCTTGGTGAGGTGATGCAACCCTTTATTACTGATGAGTCTGGGCCATGCTTAACTCTGCTTGAATTGTGTAGTTTTCTATTACCTTTAATCGCAGGGCCTGGTAGTACTAAGAGGCACCACAGTATTCCACACATTGTAAGCACGCCATTCCTTATTTCTTTTATGGAGCAGAAACTTAGTTTCTTCTCAGCATCCAGGGTCAATGTTCCCTTCAGCACAGTAACTCTCTTTGTCTGTTGATTCTGAGATGTGAGAAGTCCAAAGTACCCGGGTAACAATCTCAACTTTATTTCAAAAGAATTACTATCGTGTCTTCTGGTAGAAGCATTCTTCCTTTTGGTAAAGGAGCACTGGTCCAAAAAACCCTAAAATCACAAGCAGTGTCAGTGAGAAGTTTGATAGTGAGTAGGGATCTTGTTTCCATTTCTTGATTTTGGATTAGTAGGCCCTGGCTATGGGAGAAACAATGTTTTGTCTTGGATGCCAATTAAGTGTTTTTTTTTTCAGGTACTAGAGGACATTATTTTAGCCCTGAAAGAAATTACCAACTGTAGCTGGTATAGCAACTGTATTGGTGAAATTATTAAGGCCACTCCACGTAGTTAAAAGGAGGATTTATTTAGTGGGTAACTTACAAATGAAGGGATAGGTAGGTCGTGGGGTCTGGGGAAGGTGTATCACAGTCCAGCGGTGTTCTCTGGAGCTCTGCTCGGTCAACTCCACCATCTCGGGTCCAGGAAAAGAGAGAGCACACGCCCATCCAGACCTCAGGTCTCCAGGGGCCTTCCTTGGCCCTGCCTTGTAGGCGTGACAGTTGCCGAAGTCTCAGTGGGGGTTGGAACTTCCAGATCAAAGCTGGAATGGCTACCCACTACACAACTGATTCACCAAAAAGACCAGACCACTGTTTTATCAGGCCAGATGCTTCAAGATGGTAGAGCATACGGTAATCCAGTGACTTCAGCAAATGGCAGCCCATTGTCATACTCCTTGATCAGAGAAAGCTATAGTGTGTGGAATATGATGACTGAATAGACATTCTGTAAGTCAAAGGGAATAGTTATTGCACAAGCATTTCTTGCATGGAATCCTCCAAACCTGTGCCCAGAGTAATAACAAAAGTCTGCCCCTCTATAATGGAAATGATCCAGTATACTCAGCCTGCTGTGTGCTTTAGATATTCTTCTCAAAAAGTAGATCCACCTAGTGAACTCTCCTCTTCCCATGGAATGTTCAGACATTTACAAAATGGAGATGTGGTACATTGGCTTGGATTTAATTTTAGAAGTCATGTTTTCAATCCGTATTGTTTTCAGAGTAACTATCCACTCTGTAATTTTAATTTGCACATTGACAGAAACATCAATTCTTTTATTCAGTTAGACTGCGTAGTGTTCTCCACTGTCAGTGATTCTAAAAAAAAAAAAAAATTGCATATAGTTGCTGAGAAGAAAAAAAAAAGCATCCAGGTCCTACTGATTTACTTCGTTATGCCCTGCTGGACACAGCAGTAATATTCTGAACACTTATTTTGAGCTGAAATTTCACCGTATGCGTTTTGAATACTGGAATTTAGAGAACATTTTAACACAGGTTTACATAAAATATCCACATAATATGAAAACTCGGGTGGATTCCATGGCAGTAGATCTTGCTAATGCTCTCAGCTTCATAATCATTCCCATGTAGTTTTGTGTATCTGTGTCCAGTAGAGGTTTGTTTGTATAAAGTATGTAAGGCAAGCAACTTTGTAAATTTAAAATCTAACAGGGATCTGGTGATGTTTGATGTTAGGATCACTCATAACTTTTAGCTAAATGGCTTGGAAAAGAGAGATACAAACATAATATTCCTTTTTCCCTTATTTTTGTGATTATAATATAATTACATTATCATTTCTTCCTTTCCTTTCCTCTTTCCAAACCTTCCCATATACCCTTCCTTACTCTCTTTCAAATTCAAGGCTTCTTTTTTTCATTAATTGTTGTTGCATGCATATATGTATGTACATATACATTCTTAAATATAACCTGTTCAGTCTGAATAATGTTAGTCATATGCATGTTTTTGTGTCTGAAAATCAGCCAATGTAATTAAAAATCCAAATAGGAAGAAGCAAAGTGCTAGAGAGGTCCCCAGAAATCCACAAAGATACCTCCACAACAGACTACTGGCAATGAGTGAGAGAACTGACCTACTCTGGTGATAGGATGACCAAACACCCTAATTGTCGTGCTAGAAATCTCATCCAATGACTGAGGGAACCGGATGCAGAGATCCACGGCCAGGCCCCAGGTGGAGCTCCGGGAGTTCAATTGGGAGAAAGAGGAGGGTTTGTATGAGCAAGAATTGTTGAGACCAAGATTGGAAAAAGCACGGGGACAAATAGCCAAACAAATGGAAACACATGAACTATGAACCAATAGCTGAGGAGCCCCCAACTGGATCAGGCCCTCTGGATAAGTGAGACAGTTGATTGGCTTGATCTGTTTGGGAGGCATCCAGGCAGTGGGACCAGTGCTGGCTGTTGTGCTCAGTGCATGAGCTGGCTGTTTGGAACCTGGGGCTTATACAGGGACACTTGGCTCAGCCTGGGAGGAGGGGACTGGACCTGCCTGGACTGAATCTACCAGGTTGAACTCAATCCCCAGGGAAGTCTTTGCCCTGGAGGAGATGGGAATGGGGGATGGGCT
This sequence comes from Peromyscus aztecus, assembly GCA_902168405.1. Lineage (NCBI taxonomy): Eukaryota > Metazoa > Chordata > Mammalia > Rodentia > Cricetidae > Peromyscus > Peromyscus aztecus. Next base: position 16,443 of record CABHPQ010133620.1, read on the forward strand.
GGGGGGGAGGTGGGGGGGGGGGGGCCGGAGAGGGGAGGACAAGGAAATCTGTGGCTGATATGTAAAATTAAGTTAAATTATAAAATAAAATTAAAAAAATAATGATTTTGAAAATGGCATAATGAATCTGATCTTTGTAAACTAATAAAAGAATATTAAAAAAAAAAGTCTTTGGACATCTTTTCTTCTGTTTGAGAGAGCAATACAATTAGTCTACAAATTAAGTGGGCCATAAAGGAGAGTAGGTAAAATACTGTGGGTTTTTTATTTATTTATAAAAGAAAAAGAGTTAAAAAATGAGCAGAATTCTTCTAAATAAATGCATAAGTGTAACACGCCTTTTTCTCCCCCCTGCTGAACAGCATGGAGAAAGCTTTCCGATAAAGAGTGCACCAGTCTCTACCATACTCTCCCTCGGTTCTGAAATTCCTCTAAGTTAGGACAGAAATGGCACGTTATTTTATGTGTTTTATAAGAGAGAATAAAAGACGATTAAAAATGTTGCCTCACAGGAGGGTGTCTTAACCATATCCTGGAGGAGATAGTCAGGGGATTAGGAGGCTGCCTGGGACAATTCTCACCTGGCAGCTGTCACCAGGAAGCATGTGGGACTCTATCTCCACTGCAGCTGGTCTCAATCAATTGTCTCAGCGTTAGTATCTTCTAGAGTTACATCTTTAAGTAAACACCTGAAGGCTACTTAGTACTGACAATGTGAACAAATGCCAAAGCCAGATTTCAAGGAACTCTCAATTCAAAGCTGTCAAAAGGAACTCAATTTTACTGACACTTGTATCCACAATAAACAAACAAAAAAATCACGCATCTTTATCAGGGTACCCTTTTTCCTTAAATTATTGCCAATGAGAGCTAGAAACTGTTTTCCCCTTCTTCTTAATTCCTGTTGTTTAAAAGCATTTGGAAGCTCTTTCTCCAAAATGTTATTTACCCACCTCAAAGACACCATAAGAAAAATTACCAAAACAATTATGATCTAAAGCTACAGTAAGATGTCTAATATTGTTTAATACCCAGGTTAAATGATTAATTATTTAGTCTTTTTGATATTTGCTTATCTTTTGGAAACACAAAACACTTGAAATAGAAAAAGACTGTTTAAAATCAATTTTATCATGATTATATAATTATCTTCCTTATATACATGTACATCATTTATCGCCTGAGAAGATGGTGATGATAACGTTGATGATGATAATGTTGGTGGTAAGCACATTCATTGGGGCTGCTATGTGGCAGTCTATGTTCTGAAAGCTTTGTCTACACTGACTCATTCCCACATCACAGGTTTAAGACTATGTCTGCTGTATATGAGGAAATTGAAGATTGTGTAATTTTCTCAGAGGTCTCTGGGTAAAGCTTAGAGTCCAACCAGGAACATATGGAGGTGTCTGTGTTTTCATCTGCTGTGTTCTAGTGCCAGGTTTTATGGATAAGCTCCTTTTAGGGACTGGCTAGATGGCCCAGGATCAGAGAGGCACCTATTACCAAGCCTAACATTCTCTCTCTGGGCTCTAGATAATACAAGGAAAGAATTGAGTTCATAAGTTTTTTTCTGACCTCTGCCCCTGCACTATGGCACATGCACCCAAATAAATAAATGAATAAATAAATCAGTAATTAAGTAAGGTAATAGAAAACATAGGAAGATCCTTTCAGGTATCCTGGGCCTCTATGGTCCGGGTATATTTATTTTCAAGGGTAGAAAAAGAATAAATATGGCCAATAATTTAGAAGTTCTTGCTTGGCATTGCATAAAATGTGTTGACAAGTCTTATGGAAAGATGGCATTTTCTCCTCCTCTTCTTCTTTGAAAACAGGGTCCTCTGTGTCTTGGAATGTAGTTGAGAATGATCTTGAACTTCTGCTTCTCCTGCCTCCATCTCTCAGCTGTGCTTCGTGTATGCTAGACAAGCACTCTACCACCTGTGGTACATCCCTAGCCTCTACATTTCTTTTCTGAAAGCAGACATATTCTGGTGAATAATTCAGGCCACAGTGTCTATCTCTGAACCTGATGCTACAATCCTTTTGAAGCTAATCTGCCAAGAACCCACTGAGACTCTCAGTATTATTTAGAGCATGTACAGAGTTCTCCTTTCTTGTTACTTATATCAAAAAAAAAAAAAAAAAAGAAAGAAGTGACAGAGATTACCAAAATATACTTGACATTCTGGTTAGGCAACTCTTACGCCAATGGCCTTCTGTACTTCAGGCAAAGCTGAGATTGCAGTTAGGGCATTACCAACAAATCAGGGTATTGTTCTTTAACTAAATAAGCTTATACTTTCAAGAAAAACAACGTCTAGGCTCAGCCATTGAAGTCAGCCAGAAAGCTATACACAGTAAACGAATCTTGATCAGAAAGAACCAAATGAAAATGTGTAGGGTAGTCTATGTCACAATTCGTTACGTTTCTGAGCACACTTCGTACCTTTTTGTCAAAGTCTAAAGAAAAGGAATCCTCTAACTTTGAAAAAAATGAAGCAATCTATATCTACTCAAGATATGAGTCTCCAAAGAGCCCTCAAGTAAAGAGTCCATCCAAACAGGACGATTAGTTGGACTCAGTCACACAATTGACAACCTGGTGTCTCTTTATAGGTCTGAACTATGTATTTGGATTTTCAGAGAAAAGTATTAATTCAAGGGTCAAACATCCCTTAGCCTATAGTTCAAAATTATTTCAAGAGATGAAAAATTCATGTTTAAATTATTTACATACTTGGCAACTAAATATATAATTTATAATGAAGAGTCAAAAGACGTTCGCCCATATTTTCCTTTTTAAAGCTCATTTTTGAAAATAAATACCCTTTTTTAATAATGAAGCAGAAATATTACACAAAAACAAGTCAGAGGAATCGGAATTTTTTAAATGAAATATGGTCATTGGTTAAGATTTTGTGTGGCACTATTTCGTGTTTTGATAGGGATTTCTTTGCTCTGGTCTGTATAATTTTAAAGCATTGCCTTGTTAGGCTCTTCCGTCTTCGTTCTCAAGACCTCAATGTCTCTCTATGTTCCCTTCACAAAATCACCAGCACCTTGTTAAAAAAATATGTACCAAATATTCAAAGATAGTCTGGCTTGGAACAATTTCATATCACACTAGATTGGAAAACAAATGAGTCCTTGTACCAAGGTATATTGGTAATCCCTGGATATAAATGACATAAAAAGGAAAGCATTTATTGAGAAGGCAGACCCATTGAATTCTCAAGGCTGGCTGCACAGTTTCCTTTAGTGTTAATGGCACTTGTGTTCACACTGCTGAGGAAACAGGCATCTGTTATTTGTTGCTTTCAGTATCAAATCCTTTATATCAATACATTTTAAAATGTTTTTTATTATGTTAGTTTGACATAAATTTTAAGTGGATGTTTTTCTTTCTTCTAAATCAGCTTATAGCTATTTTCTAACAAAAGTGAATACAATTTATGCATTAAAAACTCTTCTGATGAGCTTAATACTCAAACAAGAGGCACGAAAACAGTGGATTTTCTGATTTTCTTTCTGATTGTAACAACTTTGTGTTTGCTTTGTTGTTGTTGTTTTTGTTTTTTTGGGTTTTTTTTGGTTTTTTGAGACAGGGTTTCTCTGTGCAGCTTTGGAGCCTGTCCTGGATCTTGTTCTGTAGACCACCTGCCTCTGCCTCTGAGTGCTGGGATTAAAGGCGTGTTTGCTTTTCAATGTTTGGTAACGGCAAAGCAACCATGTAGATTTCATTGTTATAGTCTGAGAAAAATGCATGGGCACAGTATGCGGCTGTTCTATTAACTAACTTTGCTGTTGTTACTTATATTTGGAAATCTTAGGTAATTTATCTTTGGATACTTTCAGCCCTTACTAATGTCCAAAAGAAAGTGTCTAATAAAGATATATGCAGTGCATACAGCCCTATGGTATGCTGTTTCTTGGCTATAAGCACCTGAAATGGGAGTTACTAGAATTTTTCCAGTGGGAACAGCTTTCATAGTTCATCACTTGCCTGGAGTTTAAAGTCGTAGATTCTGACTTTACATCCTTCCCCTCCTTCCCTCCCTCCATCTCTCCATTCCTCCTTTCTTCTATCCTGCCTAATCTGTTTCAAATATTTGATATAAGATATTTTCTAAGCTAGGTATATGGCATCCTTATAATCTCAACACTTAGGAAGTAGAGACAGGAGGAACTCAACTTTGAGGTCACTTGGGGCTAAGCAGGGAGACCCTGACAAACAAATAAAACACAAAAATTTTAAAGTTCAGGAATATTCAAATTTATTTCTCTTAACAGATCATTTTTATTACTTTTCCATAATTATACCTCAATTAGGTTAAAGTTTAAGTGGTGTGTGTTTCTGTGCACATGTGTGTGCATACATGCATGTATGTGTGCATGTATGTGCGTGCATGTGTGCATGTGTGCATGCGTGTGTGTGTGTGTGTGTGTGTGTGCCTCCACACGCAGCTATAAATACATTCACACACACACACACACACACACACACACACACACATACATCATTACATAGTTAAACAAATGCAGCATAAACAAATGCAACACACCTTTACATAGTTAAAATAATATTCTGCAACATAAACAAATGTCACACATCTTTACATAGTTGAAGTAATATTCCACAGTATTTCCTCTTTTGTCTAAATAAAAAAAAGTTTTAACTTTAACGTAGTAAGACTATATATATATATATATATATATATATATATATATATATATATACAACAAGAACAATTATCAAGTAAGAATTAGATTTATAATATCCAGTCCATTTGTATTTGGCAAGTTCAGAGAGTATACTCTATTACTTCCCTAGCTTGGTGAGTACAAAGTTTTGAACCTATTTTACCTTCTATCATAACTAAGGAAAACTATAACTATAACTGTATAGTCTTCAAATCCATTAAATACTCCAGAAGGATATAATATTACCTGAGTAAACAGAAAGTACAGAACAAGCATCTTTCAAAGCTATAGAAATGACAGAGACATCTGTCTGCCTGGACAGTCACCCAGTGTTCCTCTGCAACATTGGTGCATCCATCTTTAGCCTACGGCCTAGAATATTTAGCAAACCTTTCTATGAAGCAGGAATTTTGAAGGACTGTCCTGCCTTGTCTTGGCAGAGTTCAGCAGTCTCTTCCCTTTGTGTCCTGCAGAATATCTGGCAGACTTTTCTATGAAGCAGAAATTTGGAAGGACTATCCCACCTTGTCTTGGCAAAGTTTGTCAGTCTTTTTCCTTTGTGTCCTGCATGACCAGTTTGGATGGTATATTGTCAGTAGTCAAGGCAAGAACAGTTTCTTGCCCAAATGGCTAACATTACCATGTTGAAAGCAAACTCCTTATGGATGTTCTTCGATGTCCATCATCCTTTTATGAAGTAGATTGGTGCTAACAGGAGCAGACGTGTCTCACTGTCATGAAAAGTCCTATGTTAACAAAAACATTTTAAATGCCATATTATGTAGGTCTTTGAAGTGTTTGAAGATCATCTATCTATCTAAAATATATCTCTGCATGATCTTGAAAACATACATAACATAACTACAAGTTTGATTTATTATAGATGACTAAATACTAACCTGAATTTCTTAATTATACATTACATTTTTAAATGAGCTGTAGAAGCACAATATCCCAAACAAGAGAAGGAACAAACACATAGTGTAACAAAAATAACTAAATTTCAATATATAAGTTCATGTGAATTTAAAATACTTGAAGCTAATAATTGTCTTTTTATCCTATATTCCTATAGAGCCCCTAACCTATGACAAACATCCATAACCCACCAAATGAGCAAAAATCACTCACCCCACCTCTTGGGAATGTGGACACTTATATTCTCTAAACTGTTTCCTGTTGTCTGGGGGCAACAACATCTTTAGGGGATCCTGAGATTTTTGAGATAATGGTCAAGCCCTGGGAAAACTAGTTGTAACATTTGTTGTCCAGTCTCAGAACTGTTCCCATGCAGAGGGATTAGCAAATACATCACCTGCCTTGTAGTTTTTCTTGGTTTATTTCTTTATGTTTGTAGCCAAGATTTTCTGGAGTCCTCCCTTGATCAAACCTGATCTCTATTAACCTTCCACAGCCTTTCATTTCCTGTGGAAACAAAAGCATAACCTCTCCTTCAGTGCAATACATTTTCTGAATTCTGCTTTAAAATCAAAACCTCCCTAAAGTATCTAGTCTGGTTTAATTCAGAAGACCCTTTTACAATGCACCATATCTCAGCAGTTGCTATTTGCTCATCAGCATTAAAAAAAAAATTCGAAGTCAACACAACACTTACAGGATCCAGATTCCCTGTGTATTTCTATCTTTTTGTGGCTTATTTTCCTTTATGTTACTTTACTCTCTCTCTTTAAAGACTTTACTTCATTATTTTGAAACTATTTTTTGCTATGACTGTCTATACTCATTGTCTTTTCTTTCTTAAGCTTACATAGATTTTTAAACACACTGTAACCTATTTAGAGATTTTTTTTAAATAAAATCTGGACCTGTCTTTACTGCATGTTTCCAACTTTTTTCTGACCATATGAGCCAAATCTTAAACTGCTAAGTGGCAGCTAGACCCACTGCCATGGCTCTGGCAACTGGCTCTGCTTCCTCCTTGGCTCTATGAGAGCCAAACCTTAAGTCCATGGGCCTGGCAGAGAGCTGTCTTTAACTGGGAGCTGCATTTAACCAGGAGCTGCATTTAACTGCCCCAGGTCTAGGAAATTGGTGCCCACACTGTATCAGGCGTTTTGACTTGGCTTGTTGTTTCTACTTAGTGTGTGGCTGCTCAACTGCTTGTTGTATGGCAGAGGTGCTTAAAGGAGCCATTTCTTCTTCTTCTTCTTCTTCTTCTTCTTCTTCTTCTTCTTCTTCTTCTTCTTCTTCTTCTTCTTCTTCTTCTCCTCCTCCTCCTCCTCCTCCTCCTCCTCCTCCTCCTCCTCCTCCTCCTCCTCCTCCTTCTTCTTCTTCAACTATCTCATACTCTATATGAAAATTCGGGTCCCATGTTGGGTGCCAAATACAGCAGGCTTTCTCAGAACCCCCCCCCCCCAATCATGACATGGAGACTTATTATTATGCTTGGCCTTAGTTTAGACTTGTCCCACTAGCTCTTATAACTTACTTTAACCTGTTTCTCTTCACTTGTTCTGCTTCTAGGTTTTTTACCCTTTTTTCATTCTGTATGTCCTACTTCATGTCTGGTTGGCTGGTGGCTGGCTGGCTGGCCCCTGGCATCTCTCTCTTTCTTTCTCCCTCGTTCTCTTCTCTCTTGAGGCTAGATTCCTCCTCTTACTTTGTGTCTCTGCCTGCCAGCCCCACCTGTCCCTCTACTGCCTAGCTATTGGCCATTCAGCTTTTTGTTAGACAAATCAGGTGC
>CABHPQ010133621.1:0-15510 GCA_902168405.1 Peromyscus aztecus
GGGATGGGAGAGAGAAATGTGGACAGAGGAGAGAATATGATCAGTGAATGCTAAAACAAAGGGCCATTTGAGCGATCATATGAAAAACTAATATAGTAGGAACTTCCTTACATATACGAAGGTTGTATAAATGGAATCATCAAATAATGCGGGGAATAGAGGCCCAACTAGGCATCTTTCATCAAATAAAGACTCCAGTTTCAGGAATGTGTTACATCTTATTAAGTTGTTGGTTAAAAGGGTCCCATGGAGACTCATAAACAACCTGGCTATTGCCAAGGCTATTGGTTGCTCTCCACAAACTCTTGGTAAGCTCCTATTGTAGAAGACAACACCTCCTCACTTCACTGAATGTGGAGAAGTTGACCTGGGCCTACCTGGAGTCTTCATGCCAGATCAGTGTTCATGTTACCGGAAGGTACTCTACTCTGAACAGTACTAAAGGATAAAGAGAAACACTGACCCAGCTACGAACATTTGGTTTACAATTGTGACCTTCCTGCAAGATGTGCTAGTATAATAGTGGCACAAGGCTTGTGGGAGCAACGAATCAATATCTGATTGGGTTTGTGGTACACTCTATGAGATGGAACTCGTCCCCAACACTGCTCAGATATCCAAGAACCTGAGACTAGATAGGCCAGGGATCTAGAGGAACACTGCTCTTCTGCTGAAGCTATGTGCTGGAGTCCAGCCTCTGCTCAGGTTCAGATCTTGAGAAAGGGAAGGGGAATCAGCACAAGAAAAATTCTGACTACCAAATAGATTGCACTCAAACAGCCCTGAATAGCCCAGGCTGTCTTTATTTATACTTAAACAGAGTTTTTCTTACCAGGGTTACATGAACAGCTTTATTATTGGCTTCTGTTTCTGACTTTAACAAATACATCACAACTTAAGAATACATCGTGATCATTATGGAAGCCCCCATTGTTCCCCTTTATGCTTCCCCAAATACACCTTCCCACCCCCTGCATAACCTTATTCTAGACATAGACTTCAGCATTTTTGCAGGCTTAGCTAAATATGGAGCCAGACACATCCTCCTCTCAGAGCTCTAATGTCAGCTGGCAGCTACTTGCAGTTACAAAGATTAAAAAGTAGTAGATGTGGGGATAATGCTTTAAGGACAACAATGTTCAAACCCAGACAATTCTTTCGTGTCTGCAAGATATATTTTTATACAGTTCTCTTTTCTACAAAAGGGTTCCATGTCTCAATCTCTCTGTAAAAGGCAGACCTTGATAAAGCACTCTTTTCTCATCTCACTGTACCATACTTCTTCCACCAACATAAGCTCCTATGTATAATAAAGATGGATCTATCCATCTCACATTTTGCATTGTATTTTTTTTCCTTTTGGAGTGTACCAGATCCTACCAATGATTCTATGCTTGGTGTCCAGAGAACCTACTCTCAACAGTTAGCACTTTGTGTATTCCTGAGGCCTTCTTCCTAGTATGTGTATGCATGCCCTGCTCTCCTTTCCTGAACTGTGAAACATGGTTAATGTTCCAAATGTTGTTTTCTCATATGCACCTAACTGGCTCCATCGAGTCAGAAACATTCCCAGGGTTGGGAGTTGTAGTTAGTAATTCTAGGTAAGATATTTAAGAAGCATTAACACCCGGCTGAATCTTAGGGGAAAACATTTGTAAGGAACAGAATTTCCAGGGAAAATAACATCTGTTGCATGTGTAACTGACAAAGTAAACCTAAAGACCACCCAAAGAATCACCAATCTAACGAGAGAAAAGAGCCTGCAAGCTACACGAATTTTGCCAATTCCTACGCTGTTCCATGTACTACTGGTCTTTGTCAAGTGAGATTCTGTTTCCATAGGTTTTTTGTCCCTGAGGAAACCCGTTGGATAGGTAGTCACATGTTGATCTGAGACTAGGCTGCATGGCTCCCGACATGAATGTAGTAATAAAATGGCTTATGTAACATTCTTCCATACTCAACTGAATATACCAGGCTCTATTGGCTTTTATGGCAACTTGATATAAGTTAGAGTCATCGGAGAAAAGGGAGCCTCAATTGAGAAAATGTCTCCGTAAGTTCTGGCTGTAGGGCACTTTTGTAAATAGTTATCAATGGGGAAGGGTCCAGACCTTGTGGGTGGTGCCATCCCTGGGCTGGTGGTCCCGGCTTCTATTAGAAAGCAGATTGAGCGAGCCATGAAGAGCAAGCTAGCAAGCAGCATCTGTCCATGGCCTCTGCATCAACTCCTGCCTCTTGTTTCTTACTTGGTTGAGTTCCTACCCTAACTGCTTTTGATGATGAACTGTTATATGGAACTATGAGTGAAAGAAACCGTTTCCTCTCCAAGTTGCATTTGGTCATGGTGTTTCATCACAGCAGTAGTAATCCTAATTATAATACCTTGTCTTTCTCTCCCCTTTCCTTCTGGAAAGGAATGTATGTGTTAGTTCTCTTAATGGTACAGATGTATTTCTATTTTTCAGCATTCCACAGGTTCCTGAGGCTCCTCTTGCTATCACTGAGTCATTGTTTCTTTTTTTTTTCTTTCTGTTATTCAGACTTGGTGATTTCTGCTAGCTGTACCTTTATGTTCCATGATTAATTCATCCTAACCAAACCTGCCTTTGACTCTCCCTGGAGCAGTAATCATCTTACTTATTGTTCAGCTCCAGAATTTCTTTCTACTTTCATTTTAAGCTTTCCCTGTCATAATTGACATGTCTGTTTTGTTCCATTATAATTTTCATGATGCTATTCCTGTCTTCTTTGGTTAATTTAATATCAGTAAGAAAAGTAGTATTTTATAAAGACCTTCTCAAGTGATATTTTATAGAGTGCTTATTATGGTGTATTTTCTCAGGTAAGATTGATGACTCTTTTTCTTTGACTAGACTGTCTTTGTATGATATTTATTATGCACTGTGGTTTTCTAAAAGTAGACATTTAAGTCCAATGATGTAATTCAGAAAACATTATTCTCTATTTTACAGTTGGCTGATATTTTTTGGCTTTGTTTATTGGTTTTCTGGAGTTTTTAATTTATTTTATTTTTGATATTATAATGTAATTACATCATTTCTCCCATCCCTTTCCTCCCTAAAAACTGTTATATTTACACTTTCCCACTCTCCTTTCAATTCATGGCCTCTTTTTTCATTGATTGTTATTGTTTGCATATATTTATTTATATACATACATTCGTATTGCCAAATATAACATGTTCAGGCCATATAATATTACTAGAACATATGTTTTTAGGACTTACTTTTGACACTAGACAAGCAGTTGGTGAGGTCTTCCTTGGGGAAGAACACCTCTCCTCCCAGCTTTCCTCAGTGGCTTCTAGTTGTTTGCATAGGGTTGAGGTCTTGTGGACTTTTCTCTATCCAGTTTGGCATGTTCCTTGGTGTTTTTCTTAGTCAGTTCATGTTTGGACAATCATGTTGGAAAGACTTTAAGAGTGTATTTTCTGATAATACTAGGAGATACCATCTCGCAGCAGACTCACTGACTCTCTGGCCCTTATAGTCTTTCTGCACTGTCTTCTGCAGTGTTCTGTGAGTCATAAATCTGAGAATGATTTGTAGATATGTCTACTAGGACTGGGCTCGACAATTCTGCAGTTGAATAGATTGTGTTTTTCTCTAGTGGTATCCAACTGCTGCAAAACTCTTTATTGTTATAAAATGTGTCTCTGCCAAGGACCAGCTTTAAGGGTACAGTTAAATACTTATTAGGCATTTTCTGAGTCTGAAGCTCAGTCTGGTCAGTCACTGTTCATGTTTTGTTGCACATGCTGTTGCTTTTGGATGTCCTAGCCTACAAATGTTTGGCTGTTTAAAGAGAAAAGATAGAAAAGCATAAGGAAGTAGGGTTCTGGAGTTTGAAGTCCCTTTGATGTCCCCACTGTCAGAGGAGAGAAGCTTTTATCCAAGAGAGATTGTAACTTTACCAGGTACATTTTGCATCTTTGTAATTGGAAGCATCAATTAGTTCAAGAAACATTACAGAAGAGGAATTGGGAAGATTGTAAAATCTAGACTATCAGGAAATCTGCTGCAAGATTGTATATTCTCGATATACCAGGGAAGCTTACTCATAAAATCTCAACAATATAAATACTTTGTCAACATGGAAGATGGAAATTGCAATGAAACCCACCTCTAGATTAAGAGCTACAGATAGTCAAAGAAATCGTCTTCCCCAGGCATGATTTCCCCTAAGGGATAAATACCAACTGTTAAGCCCTAATGAATGCACATATAAGTAGCACTAAATGGTTTCAGCAGCTTGCATTTCTATATTCATTTCTATAAATATGCAACAATAATAATTAGAAGATAGGAGCCCTTGAATTCAAAAGGGGTCAGGAGGAGTGGGAAGGTTTTTGGAGAGTAGGGGGATGCTGCAATTATATTTTAATTAAAAAAAAAGCTAAACAAATGACAATTAGTATCTTGCATAGATCTTTCTGGTATTTGGAGGACAGTGTATTTTTGTCCACTGTGGTACCTACAAGCATTGTATAAGCTGCTTCTTAGTATCTTCAAGACTATTAAGAACTTGAGTTGACTTAAACGAACTGCTACTTATCTAAAGTTTTTTTTTTTTTTCTGGAACTGCAAATTTATAGAATTTGAAACAAGTGACAAGAGAACGTCAAGAGACATATTCTACTATGACAGTTGTCCAGATGAAATACAGACTCTTTCCACTCCATCATCTTTCTCAAATATTTTCATAAATTTATTTAAAACTATACTCTCAGGAACATTCTTTGCTCTCAGGGAAGGGACTTACCTTTTCTGGTTGTCTATTTTCCCTCCTGTCAGGCCATCAGAGAAAGAGAGAGAGAGAGAGAGAGAGAGAGAGAGAGAGAGAGAGAGAGAGAGAGAGAGAGGAGTCTCTTCTGGTGTGTTATATCAAAACTTCTGACTGAATGTGCTTGGGTTCTCACTGTCCTGTCTTCTAGTTATTCAAACTTTCTGAATAGTTTGCTTAAGTGTAGTTGGCTTGTGAAAGAAACTGTTTCACATAGTGCTAAAGAAGCATCATTGCAATGTTATAACCATGTAGATGAAAATCATTACTCTGAGTAATTATAAATCTTTTATTGTGATTCTCTAGATACAGTACCAGTTCACAACTGTTGTTTCCAAATCCTAGTTTCATTGAATTTGGCTGTTTCTTTCTCATATGATGAGCCAAATATGATTAGAATTTTGCCATATGTGATAAATTTTAGATGTGGCATTGTTCTCCAAAATAGAATTATCCATAATATTTACAAGTGAAAATAAAATTTAAATCTGTTTAGATTTCAGAGATATGGTGGTATTTTATAAACATGTATCAGCTATAATTTTTGTTAGTTTCTTTTAAAATATTTATTAAATATCAAGAAGTTATTAGGGTAAAATCTTATAAGTTGGGAATTAATACTAAAAGCTTTCTCATATTTGCTTTGGCAAAGAAATCTCATTCCTTACCACATGTGCCATAATAGGTAATATTTTAACTTGTTACCCTGTGGAGTTTAAGATAATTTATGCCCTTGTTACACAAAAGAGTCACTTTTAATCCTTTTTTCCTCTAACTCAGGTAAGTTCTCTCAAAAATGAGAAACTCTTACTTCTTAATGACCTTCTGGATATACATGAAGCCAAAATGACTAATGGTTATTCCTACCTACATGATAGAATTAGAATTAGATCATATTATTCTAAGCTTTGGAGACTCAAGTTGATGAAGGACTTCAATGATTTCATTAAAAGCATTTGCAGTTATGCAAATTTTATAATTTTGGATTATAGTCTTCTCAAATCAAAGAAACCAAGATGTGTTTATGGTCTTACATAACTAAAAATAGAGCAGCGCTATGAAGATACCACCTTGATTTCTGTGATGAACAAAGAATAAACTGTACACAGCAATGTTTATACAGATCATTACTTCAAAGATCAACAACTTTCTCTTCTTGCTAAGCTCTTAGACATAATAACCACACTAGAGGTTTCGGGAATAATGGTGTGCTGCAAGCCACAAGAAAATATAATGGAATTCACCTATGAGGACAAAAGCTATTACAGGAAAGGTCAAGGACTTTTCTGAAGGTCAAGCCCTGGCTTAAGAAGTCTTGGTGATATTTTAGCTTTTGTATATATATTAGCTGTTTCCTGCACTGATTTTCTTGTATGCTTCCAAGAACTCCTAACAGTGTATTTATCTGATAAACTTCTCTTGTATCCTAAGCCAAAAAAAAAAAAAAAAAAGGTAAACAGACCAAATGTTGTCTCCTGAATTAAGGTAAACACCATTAGGGAGACACCACCTATCTCCTAGGCATAGCTTCATTTCTTGTGCAAATGAAGCTCAGACCCTCCTTTCTCTCACAGCCCAAATGGCATTCTAGAACAACTGACTCAGAACAAAAGGGCTTTTTTTGCATACCAGGTGCAGTGAAGTACTGAGGCAGATCTCCTTGCTCCTAGCAGAGTTACTCTACCTTGCCAGTTTATGGCAGCATAGGAAAATAGAGGTAGTTTTATTTTAGTGACTTATAGACTCATTTACTTAACCACCTGTAAGATTGTAGTTTGAGCACATTTATGATAAATTTGTAACATTTCATCTAACTACTTATAAGAATATATTTTGAGAACATATATTCCCTTTCTGATTTATCCCGGGCCATATCTGACCCCACCTCTACTCACTCCCCTTTTGGGTTGCATATGAAGCTGGCTTCCATGGTTCTTGTAGGGATTTTGGAAGCTTTTGCATTGGATTTTAGGAGTCAGGCTTCAGGGAAGACAGATGGGTTCCAGGAGATGAACAGGAAGGACGAGAGAAATGAAGATGAAGATGAGGACAAGGCAAAAAGAACTTAGTTAGAAATAGGATAAGACAAGAGGAAAAGGGACAGAGAGGAGCTAAATACAAGAATAGAATTGAAGCTGTGTAGATAGAATTTAATCTCAGAGGAATAAAGTAAACTGATGAAAGAACCTGGTATATTTAGATTATTTTCCCACAAAATACCCCAGCTGTTAGTAGTGTCTCTTCTGGGCCCCTGGGAAGGAAATTAAAGAGGCTGGCCCTCAGTAATTTCTGAAAATGGTGAAATAATAAGAATAAAAGAATAAAAATAAGAATACACAATCAAGCTTCTTTACCTCCCCCTACAATATAACCATAGTTTCCTGTGTCACAGAAAAATTACTAACAATCTAACTATGCCTATAACCTTTTCATTACGTCTAAGTTCTTACCCGTTGGAAAATAAGTGGTGTCTTAGGGTTCTCTATAACTACCTTTGAGTCCCGAGATTCATTAGAAAGATTTACTAGAATGTCTCAAACATTGTTATAGCTACAACTACCATTTATTACATCCAAAAACTGTGAATTAAAATAAGGAAAGGGAACTGGGTTATCTGAACTTCGAAGACCATGTGGTGCTGACATGCACCTTTCTGGGTAGGTTAAAGTAGACTTGGCTTAACTATTCCAGAATCAATGAATAAGGACAGATGCAAAGTTACCAATCATGGATAATGATGAAGATCTTTAATCCAAGGAATTTGTCAATTATAATATAAAATTCTACATGCTTGCCTGATTCCAAAAGCCTCCCTGGTAAGTAAAGCCAATTTACCCCCTAGATGCACCATATTTGCTCCCACAAACATAGCACATAGTCCTCAGCCCCAGGATTACAAAGCCAGGTCTTCAACTCAATCATATTGTTACCCAGATTATCTTGTCAAACTAGTTCAGTGCATGTCACCTTTTCAGATGAAAGGCACTCTTACCTGGTAGAAATTCCACAGGTTCAAAGTTCATCTTTAAGATGTCTCTGTTGAGGACAAATGTTTTTAGAAATTTGTAGAGTTAAGAATCCCATGTTTCTATGATTCTTATGCCTTCTCTTGGGTTCTTTTCCTTCAGTTTGTCTCATCTAACTCCAAAGTGATAGTTTTTGTTTTATCTTATCATATGGTATTATGATACATTAAAAAAAATGGATGAATGGATGAATAAAAACCTAGCCACTAGGGCAAAGGTTAACACCTGGACTGTCACTTATACCTGCCTTCTGAGAGAAGGAGAATCAGTTTTTTTTTTTCCAACAGAGTAACATTGGCTATATCAACCACTCCAGGACAGACCTCACACTGAGAAATAGCTGAACAACATGAAATGAAATATACAGTTCTTTCTCTCTGTCTCTCTGTCTCTCTGTCTCTGTCTCTCACTGTCTCTCTGTCTCTCTGTGTGTGTGTGTGTGTGTGTAGTTTTATTTGGTTATAATTTGGTGTTTTGTTTTGTTTTGTTGTTTTCTTTTGGGGCATGTTTTTATTTTGTTTTCTTGACTTTGGGAATCTTGTTGTTTTATTGGGTTTTTGTTTGTTTTTTGAGAAAAAAACATAAAATTGGGTGGGTAGCAAGAAGAAGAGGGTCTGGAGGACTTGGAACATGGGAAGAATATGATAAAATATATGTAAATTAAAAAAAAATTTAAATAATAATATATAATAAAAACAAGGAAAAAAAAGAAAGAAAAAGAATTCTGCAGTCTGCTGACAGCCTTTTCCCACACTCAATCTTTTGGTTCTTGCTCTATGTTTTCTGACTGCAAAACAATAATATTTTAGGAGCATTTCTATGACAGCAATAACAATGAAAGGAGCCTGCTGAGGCAACTCATTCCTATACCTGGCGCTCATTCTCTCCAACAAGACTTGTCACTGTAAAAACTACTGTCACAAGCTTCTGTAAACTGTCTGAATGGAAGGTCACTCAGGTGTAGTTTTATCTGTAGTCAAGTCACTGGTAATTCCTTTGGTCATAACTTGAATAGATTGCAGCCATTTTAATTCAAAACTAGAGTTTTAAAAAGTAAATTAGTCACAATTTATATAGAAGCCATGCTGAAGTAATTTATGTGATCTACATAATCTATTGATAGATTATGTTGTATGTTCCTGAGATATGCTGTTTCCCGAAGAAAGGAATATGTGAAATACTGATTGATTAGTTTGGGACCTGTGTTTTGACCCCTGATAACTTATCCCTAATGAATTAAATGTATTTTGTTATCTTATTGCCAATTTAAGTGGAGTTTACTGAAGGATTATTTTCCAGTGTTAAGGGACTCTACAATAATTTAATACCAATGAAAAGATTCTATTTTCTTCTTTATACAGCTATAAATATCTTCCATCTAATATGGCTTCACATTACAAGAAGACTATAAGAAGACAGTCACTCTAGACATCCAACACCTTTGTAAGTTCCTTTCTCTGTGATGCTGGCAAAGCCATGTAGGAACAAGTTGAGGCACGTCTCAGGAGAAGTTAAATTTGCCAGTACCTTGATACTGGACTTACAGCCCCAGAACTGTGAGAAAATCAATATCTTTGTGTTCTGAAGGGTCTGCGGTTTCCTTATACCTAGTATCCTTGACGTGATTTTAGTACACCCATACACCTCTGCAGTGCCAACCTACCTCAGTAAACATATGGGATGGCTCCTTTTCATTGCTAGGGGCAAGTCTCATATCAGCCTGTGCTGAACGGTGACACATGGCAGATGGTTCTGTTTCTGGTTCCACCCAGGGACTGCAGTCATCCTTTCACTTCCAAACAGTCAAATGTCAAAAGCCGCTTATAAAGTGGAGTCTCCTTGGGCAAGGCATGGTCGAAAAAGAATCTGTTGTTTTATATACTATGAGTTGCTTTAGAGTATGGCATACCCTTATCTCAACAGCCATTTAATGTGTGGTATATGGTTAAGCAATCTGTGTTAATCAGCTTCTATCACTGTAACAAATATTTAAGATATATCAACTTACATGTGGGTTAGGAGGTTTAGTATATGATCAACCGGCATCATTGCTTTGAGCTTGCTGTGTAGCAGGATAGCATGGTAGGGAGTATTGAGTGGGCACAGCTGCTCAACAAATGGTTGGTTGGAAATTAAAAGTGGTGTGAAAAGAGGTAGATTCCCACTATTTCACTTGAGGGCATCTATCCATAGATCTAAAACTCTCACTAGACCTCAACTTAAAATAGTTCAGACATTTTCTATTATTGCCAAGCTGGAGACCAATCCTTTCATATTACACATCTGGCTGATATTCCATATCCAAACTATGACACAGCCTTAGCAATTATAAACTAACCACAGCTTTTATATATCCAAGACACATCCTAACAGTTTTTTTCCTACCCATATATCCCTACATTCCAAATAGTATTTTATTTCAATCACCATAAATCAGTGACTTTGTGAAAATTATATTTATAAATGGGTTCCTCACAAAAGAATATTTGTACTTTACTGCATTTTATTTTTTAGTTTAAAATGATAACTTTCAGATTATTGATTTTTTTATAAGTTTTGGTGGTTTGTGTTTCTGCCATGGATTGCCTCAAGAGATATTGACCATCATTTAATATCCTTCATTATTGAATTTTTAGATGTACAAAATAAGAAAGTAGAGTTTACTGTCTTTTGAGGTCTAAAATTCTTTACAAACTTTTAGCATCTTGAATTTATTGCTATTATCCACTTTTCCTCCATTTACTTTTCAGAGAATCAATCACCAAGGAACTCGACACCTCAAGAAATGTATGAGGCTCTAGAGAACTAGAAAGGTACTTTCAGAAAAATATGTGCCATGGTGGGAGCAAGTCTTTAATTCAGGTCAGAAACCAACTGTTCTTTAAAAACTCAGTAGACAGTAGAATTCAAATTCAGAGTTCAAGCAGACATAAATTGAGACAGATAAAGGTTAACGTCTTAATACAAATTGCTAATAGTAAGAATTATGCTGTCAATAACTTTGGAAAATATAGTTGAACCATGTAGTACAATTGAATTGATATGTTTAATGAAAATAGTTCTAAGAAAATGATTTTTTAAATTGACAATATAGCAGTTCTACATGTATTATATGAAAATTGTATTCTCTATAAATATATTTCATCAATTTAAGATTAGCCAAATTTTTAATATTAATATAAACAGGTTTATTTTTAGTGTAATTATTTTGGATCATTTCTTGTATACATTTTAATGAATATGTCTTAGTGCATAACACTTTTGGATGGTTCTTCAAAATATTTTTGAACTTATAAACTAATGTGATGTATTTCATGCAGCAGAAAAACAAATAAAAAATGTATACAAGTAGTTATACAGAGAAAAAGCAATAGATTGACTAATTACTTAATGCTACAGTAGATCCATTTATCTTATACATTTTTATCAGTCTCATCTTAAACATAAGTAGTTAAAATAAAACTGGAGAGTTTAAAATATTAATTCTTTGAAAATTTCAAATAATTTTTTTTAACATTCACTCCCAACTCTTCCCTTCAACTCCTCCCAAATCTATCTACTCTTCTTTAGTCTTCCCAACTTTGTGATTTCTTTTTATTAGTAACACTTTGTTCCTAATTTATATACTTCTAGGTATGGAGCCATTCATAAAGCATGTTTGATCTACTGGGAACAACACCAATAAATAAAGTTGACTCTCCCTTCTTAGAAGCAACCAAGTATCTATAGCTCATCATTTAGTGTCAGGGACTCAACCACTTACCACTTACCAGTCCATGCTGGAATATTGATGGATTTGGTCTTCTGCAGGTCCTGTGCAGGCAACCATAGCAGTTGGGAACTGGTGAGTACAGCAGTCCTTTCATGTCCAGAAGACACTGTTTCACCCTTGTCCTCCTTGACATCTGGCTCTTACAGTCTTTCCATCTCCTCTCCCTCAGTGTTCACTGAACCTTGGGGAAGAGAGTACGAACTATGTCCTGTTTGTGGTTGCACATTCTGTTGACATTTACTCCATGCCCTTTGACTTATTGTCATACCATCACCAACTGCACAAAGAAACATCTCTAATACTATCGGATAGCTGCAGAAATTAGAGTACTGAGGCTTATGAAACAATTCACATTAGCTTTAACCTCACCTAACACTCTTAGGAATTGTTTTCAAACTTTTCTTCTATATGTAGGCAGGAATTATTGCTTTCATCATGAAAATCCATATATTTTGAACTAGTGCATTTTATTTTCTTAAAATAAAGAATTATAAAGAGAAAACTGTTAAAAAGAACTTCTGTAATATAAAGTGAATCCCACATAGTTGTCTCATGTTGACATTTTCCCATATGCCAGCGTGTTTTTCTTAATATAATCCCGAAATTCTGCATCTGGAAGGTGATAATTCCTGGATCCGTAATTCAAAGCAAAGCAAATTAAAGTGCTAATTGCAAAGATCTAATTTCAGAGAGTACAGTTATCACCAAGCATTTAGAAATGCAAATACCACATAAGGAGTGAGGCATCACTAGAGAGCATTTAGATATGGGCATGGTAGAAGTTTTCTTTTTGCAATATGCTGTACTGAAAAATCCCCTGGATAAATATTACAAAGCAGTGTTTTCATGTTTTTAACTGATTTGGTACATACCAGCAAAAGACATAAGGAGTCAATTTTGAAAGAAAGGAGACCCTGAATGCATCCATTATTACCTTGTTAAAGCAAAGTTTATGGGAATCCTTGATCTTGAGGAACCATGCTTGGAGATGCTCATCAATTCTTTGTCAGGAAAATAGTGCAATAAGACAAGGAAGGAAGGAATTTCTTCACCTACCCAAGTCTCATTACTCAAAGATTTTCATTGGGGATAAAAATACTGGATTCTTCATCCTACACAGGTAAATGTTACTCCTTCTCTGCAGTGAAGCCAGATATATATATATTAAGATGATACCAAGTGTTTTATAGGTTCTAATGTATGTGATGTCTTGAACTCATCTAAGTGTGGCTAATGCAGTGGCATTTGGAATAGATATAATATTGGCAATGGTAATGTGGTACTTCAGATATGTCAGATACAATGACTTGTTTTATAATTTTAATTGTTTCTTCAAAGTATAATTAATATCTTTTAGGTACATTCTTTACTAAATAAAATTATAACTTTACTAAAACATAGGACTCTATAAAATACAACATTAAATCTTGAAACTAAAGTCATCCAGTTTTCATGGTTATTCACAAAGAGCTTGAAAGTTGTTCTTTCAACACACTGAAAGCCAAAATTTCTTAAATGCCATAGTAATTGAATGTACATAATAATCCAGCCCCTCCCCTCAAATCACAGATAAAGACAGATGCCAAGAATCAGAGCTTACTAAATGAAGATATCCAGTGCAGAGGCTAACCCCTCAAGCCAGGAGTATTGGAATCACTTAAACTTTATTTGAAACTTTCAGTATTATGATAGTATACATAAGGGACCCTAAAATCCCCCAAGGATCAACAGGTGATAAATACTTTCAGCAAAGTAGCTAGAAACAAAATTAACTCATAAAAATCAATAGCTCTCCTGTATACAAATGGCAAATGGATCAAAGAAAAAAATCAGGGAATCCATTCACAGTAACCTCAAATACTAATGCTATAAAATATACCTGGGTAACTCTAACCAAACAAATCACGGACTTGTATGATAAAAACTTTAAGATATTGAAGAAAAAAATTGAAGAAGAATCAGATGATGATAAGCTCTCCCACACTCATGGACTGGTAGGTTTAATAAGGTAAAAATGGTCATCCTTCCAAAAGCAATTTATAAATTCAGTGCAATCTCTATCAAAGTTCCACCACAATCCTTCACAGAGCATGAAATAATATTTTCAGCTTCATATGTATAAAAACACACATACACACAAACAGTGAGATAGCCAAAACATTCCTAAATAATAAAATAACTGCTGAAATTATCACCATCCTTGATCTGAAATTGTACTACAAATCTATAGTAATAAAACAGCATGATATTGGCATAAAAACAGACATATTGGTTAATGGAATAGAACTGAAGTCTCAAAAATAAGTTCCCACACATGTATACAACTGAATATTAATAAAGAAGCTAGAAACACACTGGGAACAAGACCACGTCTTCACCAAATTGTGCTGGTCAAACTGGGTGGCTACATGTAAAGAATACAAATAGAGCCAGGCGGTGGTGGAGCACGCCTGTAATCCCAGCACTTGGGAGGCAGAGGCAGGCGGATCTTTGTGAGTTCGAGGCCAGCCTGGGCTACAGAGCGAATTCCAGGAAAGGCGCAAAGCTACACAGAGAAACCCTGTCTCGAAAAACCAAAAAAGAAAAAAAAAAAAAAAGAAGAATGCAAGTAGATTCATATTTATCATGCTGGGCAAAATTCAGCTCCAAACAGATCAAAGACATGAACATAAGGTCAGATACTCTGAATCTTATAGAACAGGAAGTGATAAATAGTCTTGAACTTATTGGCACATGTAAAATATTTCTGAACAGAACCATTAGCACAGGCACCAAGATAAACAATTAAGAAAAATGGGACCTCATGAAACTGAAAAGCTTCTGCATAGCAAGGGACACCATCTTCAGACAAAGAAGGAGGGTACAAAATGGGAAAATATTTTAACCAACTACACATCTGATAGAAGGTAAAATACACAAAGAAGTAAAAAACAAACAAACAAAACAAACAAACAAACAAACAAAAAACCCAGACATCAAGGAAACGACAAACCAATTTAAAAATTGGGTGCAGATCTAAATTGGATTCTCAAAAAGGAAAGGCAAATGGCTGATCAAAACTTAAAGAAACAGTCAACATCCTTAGCAACCAGAGAAATACAAATTAACACTACTTTGAGATTTCATCTTACAACCAGTCAGAATGGCTAAGAATAAAAACACAAGTGATGACAGCGCATGCTAGTGAGGTTGAGGAGTAAGGGGAGCACTCCTCCATTTCTGGTGGGAGTCCAGATTTGTATATCTACTATGGAAATCACTGTGGCAGTTCCTCAGGAAGCGGGGAATAGATCTACCTTAATTCACAGCTATATTACTTTTCTACAGAACCCAAATTATACCTGATCCTACTGTAGAGACACTTCCTCAGCCATGTTCATTGCTGCTCTATTCAGAATATCCAGAAATTGGAAACAAACTAGATGCTCATCAACATATGGATGGATAAGAACATATGATACATTTACACAATGGAATATCACTCAGCTGTTAAAGATAAAATTTGCATGTAAATAAATGGAACTAGAAAAAAAAATTCCTTTGTGAGGTAACCCAGACTAAGAAAGACAAATATGGGATGCATTTAATATATGCTATGCATAATAATATATGTGGATGTTAGCTGCTAATTCATTGATAAGCAAGCTATAATCCATATAACCATGGAGGATAAGTATAGAACAAGGGACTAGAGGGGAGAAATGGATCTCCCTAGAAAGAGATAATTATGGATGGATGGGGGAGGGGAGCTGGAATGGGGGGATGGAATGAGGAGGGGGAGAGAATGAGGGAAGGGGAAGAAACAGGTATGGAGAGTTAAAATCAAGGGTCATTGAGGGCTTCTATGAAAAGCTGGTACAGTAGAAGCTGCCTACAACAAATACATACATGAAGTCGAGCTGAAGG
>CABHPQ010133623.1:0-19296 GCA_902168405.1 Peromyscus aztecus
TAAGAGTATAAAAGAAATGCAATGATAGAGCAAGGCTAGCAACTGATGGAGGTGGGTCTGGGGGTTGAGATGTTATACTCCCAAATGTATAGCATTTGAGAGCAGAATGGTCCTCCATTGAAAAGCATGGTGGAGACACAACTTGAAAGTATGCATTGTCTAACAGGCTGGAGGGGTAAACCTTAGTTATACAGGGTAGAAAAGACAGAGTAAAAACCTGTCTATTTTTACCAAATATAGATTTCCTGCAAAATCTAGTAGTAGGAGTCATTTCACCTTTTATTCTATGTAAAACTATGTGAGCATACATTAGGGTGAACCAGTATACACCAGGGTGAACAAGACACACCATCAGTGTGTTGCAGTACCCAGAGCCTATGACAGTCATCAGAGAACTTTGTGATAAGGTGTGCCTTGGCCTGGGTTAGTATATTAGTAAGGGTCTCTATTGCTATGAATAGACATTATGACCATTGCAACTCTTCTAAAGGAAAAACATTTAATTGGGGTGGCCTGCATTTTCAGAGGCTTAGTCCATTATCATCATGATATGACATGATGGCATGTAGGCAGACATGGTGCTAGAGAAGGAGCTGAGAGTCCTACATCTTGACTCTTAGTGGTCTGTCTCACTGGGCATGGCTTGAGCATATATGAGACCTCCACAGTGACACACTTCCTCCAATAAGACCACACCTACTCCAACAAGGCCCTACCTACTAATAGTGTCACTCCCTTTGGGGGCCGTTTTCTTTCAAACCACCACAGTTGGCTAAGGCTATGATTAATCTGAGAGAAGCACAAGATTTGTGAATCAAGAATAGAGTCCCTGGAGTTCCACTGAGGAGACCAAGGCCATGTCTACCCCTCCTGATCCTTGTAGGTCTTTCTGAGAAGGAAGACTGGTTGATCCTTGTTCATGATGCAGCCAAGGACCAGAAATAGAAGCTCTAGAAAAAAGAACTTTAACTCACTTAGAGATCAACACCATGACAAAGAAGGATGGATCCTCTTGGGAAAGGGTATGCTTCTCATCACTTGGAAAAGGAGCCTTGAGGTATCTCAGCATTACTTATAGCGCTAGGCTAGAAGGGAGTCTCCAAATTCTCCCAACATGATATCCTATATTTCTATGAAAACTGCCACGAAACAGTTGAGCAAGCCCCAGGATTTTGGCTGTCTTTCTAACGGATCAATGCCATCTTTGGAATGTCTCCCTGGGTATCAGCTTACACTGCTGTCCTTGTGGAGCTCATCCTTGGGAAATAAGCAGTGGCTCTCTGGGAGGAGAACCATCCAGGAGTTAGAGATGGCCCTGTAAAGTACCTGGAGGGCCCCACCAGGAGGCTGGTGATGAAGCTGAGCAGCAAGCCATCAGTGGATTGGCAGCCATAAAGGAATGTGAGAACTAATCGCCCGCCATCTGTCTTCATTTTGCTAACCCCCTCTATTGGATGCCATGAGCAGCTCACTTTCTATATTTATAAACATCCCCAATCAGTCATTTCTCTGCCCGCTGTCACATATTTGTGGCATTAATGCTGGCTGTTTTATCACAGATTGGACTTCATTTCAGGCATAACTCTCATACACTGTGGTTCTGAGATCTTTATAGCCATATTACAGTCTATAGCTGAGCTGTGATTACACATCAGGACTTCGAGGCCACAGACGGTGATTTGGCCCACTCCCATCCACCTGCCACCCTGCCCTCAGAGGGCAGCTATAGCTCATGCTATATACACAGAAAAATAGGATCTGAAAGCCACAGCATAAAGCTTGGACACCTTTAGTCGGGATCCCGAGCGGGTTAGCACCGATCTGCTGGGCTGAGAACTCACAATATGACTTCTTTCAAAAAAGGGCCCTGCCAGAAGGGGAGAGTGGTTGAGAGTGCAGGAAGGGTGAGAA
The DNA here is from genome assembly GCA_902168405.1 of Peromyscus aztecus. Classification (NCBI taxonomy): domain Eukaryota; kingdom Metazoa; phylum Chordata; class Mammalia; order Rodentia; family Cricetidae; genus Peromyscus; species Peromyscus aztecus. Next base: position 1,912 of record CABHPQ010133623.1, read on the forward strand.
GGAGATGCTGTGGCTGAACTGACTTTCTGATTACCCTGGATCTCAAGGCTTTCTTTAAGTCTGAAATCAGGAGCCTAAGTGGAGTTTCCTTTCCTTGTCTGTAATGCTTGTCTCGTTCATTAATACAACTGCTCTTCTTACAGAGATGGGGAGGGGAGCTCCATTTCTTGGCCTTGTGACTGGGATCATGAACCTTCTACAGACTGACCCTAGGAACCACAATCCTAGGAGACATAGAAATTCTCTCATGAAATCGTGGAGGCTGTCAGAAGGTGAAAAATGAGGGTTCTACTTGATAAGTAGGTACACAAAAATTGGGGGTGGGTAGGAAATTTTATGTATTGCAAAGCTCAGGGCCATTGCTAAAGAGAATGAAATTTGAGTCATACCACACTTATATTCAGACAAAGAATGATTTTTCATTCTGACCAGATACTTTTTCAGTCTTCTTGGTTGCATTCTGTTCTCACTCAGTCCCTTTCCCAGGGGCAGATTCTCTCTCCCATGTGTCTAAGGTTCTCCACAAATCCCCAGGTCTCAGCATCCAGCTCCTGCTGGCTCCTCGTCATTACTGTGCATCTCCACCTCTCTTCTCTTCCATATTGCCGATGTAGACACGAATCTTTTCCCTTTATCCCCAAAGGGCAAGATCATGATGCTACTGAAGGCTTCAAGGAACAGGCAGAGATCCAATAAAGGTCAACAAACAAAGCGTCTTTTTGGAAAAGTGGCCCAGTTCAAAGTTCAGCTCGATTCTATGGCACTTACCATCACAGACTCCATTTTGCTTGGGATTCAGTCCCAAACAGTGGCTGGCCTCCACAAGCCTTCTTTCCTGTTAGGTACCCAAGGGATGCTTCCAAGCTGACACTTAATCCAAAGCCCCAACCAGACCCTTACTTTCCCTGCTTATTCTCTGGATGAGCTGTTTCCCCTAACCATCCTAAGTCCCCCAGACCTCCTGTGTCTCAGAGGAAAACACACTGATACTGTTCTGTGCAAGCTTTCCATGCTGGGGATTTCAAATCTCACCTGCTCTGGGAGCTGAGTTGCAGCTCAGTGGAAGTGTGGCCAAGAGGCGCTGATCTGTCCCTGTGCAAATGAATGTCACTGAGTAGTCTCTACCCTCCCTACCCTTAAAGAATCTGTCTCAGTAGAGGACAAGCCCTAGAGTGAAGCAGTATGGCTACATGTTCAAAGCCACACCCCTGCCTGCTTTCTCCACCCTGAGATCTTTTCGAAATGAACAACAATAATAGGGAACTATTATCGAGAAGGGAACTACCGACAAGAATGGACACTGACTGGCACCCTGCAGCATGCGAGAAACATGGCAGAAACTGTCTCACTCTCCTTGCTTCTCATTGGCCTCTCCCTCCAGAATGCTAACTATATGTAAATGAACCCCTCGGCTTTTTATAGCAGTAACACTTCTAAATTTAAGGAATATATTGCTAAAGTTAACTTGGTGGTTAAGCTGTGCTTTGGTATTGCACTGCCTGCATTTTAAATTGTGTCTTTCATGCCCATTAGTTTTTTGTTTGTTGGTTGGTGTTTTTTTTTGGGGGGGGGGGATGGAGGAGTGGAGGAGGGGTTGTTTCGTTTAGTTTAGTTTTGTTTTTTATTTTGGATGATCCTGTCTCATTTGAAGAAAGGAATCCTATTTTTACCTAAGGGTTGAATGCAGGAGTAATGATCCCAAAGCATTTAAGATGGCATCTCTCAGGTATAGAGTTAACACTCTGTACTTTATCCACGATGTTGCTGTCAGCTGCTGCTTAACTGCGGGGTGACATTCTGAGCAGCGTGCCTTAGGTGATTTCTCCTGTGTCAACATCATAACAGAATCACACAAACTAAGTCAGCTAAGACACCATGAGGCCAGCTATCTTCTGGGACCACCATCGTGTATTGTAACCCATCTCTATCCCAGTTTGCTCTCCATGGCTGTTATAAAGCACTGACCAAAAACAACTTGTGGAGGAGAGAACTGATTGCAGCTTATAGATTGTAGTCCGTCCTTGCGAGGGGAGCCTGGACAGAGCTCATGCAGACACCTGAAAGTAGGAACTGAAACAACGGCCATCAAGAAACATTGCTTGCTGGCTTCATTGCTTCAGCTTGTTCACTTCCTTTTCTTGCCCAGCTCGGGCTCGCAGGCCTAGCAACAGCACTGTGGGCTGGCCTCTCCTACGTCCACTAGTAATTAAGAAAATGCCCCCACAGCCACAGCCACAGCCCACCTTACAGAAGTTTTCTCATGTCAGGTTTGTCAAACTGACAGCCAAAATTAGCTGTCACGATCCCTGACCATAATGCATATTGATAACTGATTATCACTGGTACATTCCCCATATCCACTATTAGATAACCTCTTCTCCGATTTATTGAGTCTGGGGGTAACACCCTAGCATCAGAGTTGGGCCCGGGTGTGCCATGATCTTCAACTCTCTTCTTTTCTGGATTTTATTATGCTGTCTGAGACTTCCTTTTAACTGGGCTTTTAAAGAAATATAGTAGAATGGTTTTCTTAAGGACAGTGGCTCCAAATGTGGCTGGATAGGCTCATGGAAATGCTTCCCTTTTTACATGTGGATTCCAGTCTGCCTTGCTCCCTTTGATGATCCAACACATTACTAACCTATTTCCACAGTGCCTGGGAAGTTATAGTGGAAGCTGGTCTCTGAGCCCTTAGTTCCAATAGAAGAGATTATGTTCTGGGGTTTTCCAATTGGATTAGGACTCCTATGCTGAATGCCATCCTGCTGGCCCTGGGAAGAGAAGACTGCCTCATCTCTTGGAACCTGGAATTTAAATCGTTTCAGAGAAGTTTCAAGCCCCTTAGCAGTAACTCAGTGCCTTATATCCCCCAATATATCATGGACTTCCCATTATCTAATTCTAAAGTCCTTGTAGCAAATAGATATTAAAACAGTAAATCTAAGATATCTTTTTTATGCAGTATTACAGCGAAATATCTGTGTTAACACAAGATAATAAACTGCCGTTGCTGGGTATTTTTCATATGCCTCTAGAAAAATCACCCGAGCAAATGAACAAATCAGGGACGTAGTGTGCCCTCCCTTCAGACACAGGGCCTTCCCCAGATCAAAGAGCATTTTCTGAACTTTAATTAGTTACCCAACCAAGTGTCCTAGGAAGTGTGGATTCATATCTGTTCAACACAGATGGAGACTCATAGAGAGAGGCGAGCAATGCCCTTGCCTCATATCACACAACAATTTCCAGGCAGCAACTATTGAAACATCCTTCTACAGGATCAGAAACACGTAACAAAGCTGAGGTGAAGCCATTTATCCTAAATTGCACATGGGTTGTTTCTGCTCTTTGGGTCTCCATAAATAAACCTAAGAAGTCTTTCGTCTCTACCATTGAATTAGTTGAATCCCTTGTCCCAAGAGTCTTTGCATAGGACGGAATGAAGACCTACCTAGACACACACCTAACACCTTGGAGGCCCCTTGACTTGAAGGCTCATTTTAACCACAAGTGACTTGTTTTTCTAGATCCTAAAAAAATAACAAAAAGGATGCTCTATCAGAGCCCAAACCATAGCAAGCCAGGAACCTTCCCAAGAGGCTGTAGTCCTTCACCCTCAGTGGATACCTGAAATAGAAAGCGGTGTGAAAACCCATGCAGGTTGTCTTTCTCTTATGCATACATATCCCTGAAGTTTAACATATATGTGACATAGTATGAGATAAACAGTAACTAATGGTGAAGTAGAATAATATGCTGGGAGCTGAAGTGATGGCGCTGTGGTTAAGAGTACCTGTTGCTTTTGCAAGGTTCCTGGATTCAGTTCTCAGCATCCGTGTTCACAGCCCATAATTCCAGCTCTAGGGCATTGGGCACTTTCCTTCTTCCCTCTGCTGGTGTCTGCACTCATGTGCACATACTCATATTCAGACATCATAAAGCATACACATAATTAAGATGAAATAAATCTTTAAAAAACAAAAACCTCCTGATATACTGGAAAGGAAAGTGGGTGAATGTGGTCTCTGTACGCGTCTGTGCACATGTGAACATCTGAAAAGCTACCGTCCTCGCCTTCTTTTGATGGTGATGACACCGCACAATAGTTGACTGGAGATCTAACCTCAGAAAATAAGGCTGCTGTGGTTAAGAGAAGACTATTATTGCACACTAGGACTAGCAAAAGCAAAAAGGTCACAGATTAACTGGCGGCAAATCCTAGGTGCTGACACCTGCTGGCGACTAGAGTCACGAGTTGAGTGTGTGTCTCCAGGTGGCTGCCCTGTGCTTTTCTTGAGGACTTGTGAAGTACCCAGTCACATAAAGCCACTTGCAACCATTCCCAATAATTGCAGCCCCACAAGCGATCTGGTCAGCACCCAGTTTTTATGGCCACTACCAACCCAGCCAGCACTTTCTAATAATACTCTGCCTTTAGCCCCCAGGATTGCACAGCAATTTACAAAGATTAATTAGAAGTGCTTCTCAATGCTCTTCCTAGGTAGAGGCAGGAGTGGAGACCACTAAAGGAGAGGTAAATTAGCCTCCCTGAGGGTGGGAAGGGAGGACTCTGCCTGAGGGCATCTCTGGTTCAAGCCAGGGCTGTATTTGAGAAATATACTCTGAGCCCTGTGAGTTAACAGGGAAACAATGTCATCGGATATTCCAAAAGGATTCCATTGTGAAGAAATAAGGAGGCTGCATGTGTTTATTCTTTTACTTGAGAAATGATGTAAACACCCAAATTTGTTACTACGCCCTTCCACCCGATTCCTGGCAAGATGCCCAAGATTAGCTGTAGTTTTTTGAGAGATCCCGGCATGTGCCACATCACAGCAAACCATTGTGCTCTGCTCTTCCCTGAACCAGAACTTGCACCCCCATTCCTGAGAGGCTTTGGGGGACTCGCAGCTGTACATGCAAACGCTGGATGTCTGTCAGTTTGGAAGCTGCCCTGAGCCTACTGCTCTGAGGGTCCTTTGGCAAAGACTGGGGAATGGAGGGAGAGAAAGCAGCTATCAGGCCATTGAGGAAGTGCAGCTGCTGAGTGCCAAGGGGGAGGGGCGGGGGCTTCAGTGACGTTCTGTTTTGTTCCTGCAACCAAGGCACAAATTAAGGCAAAATTAGAGACTTTCTTCGGGCAATTGGTTGACGGGAGGAGAAGGAAGATAGGGAAGCAGAGCTTTTAAGGACAGCGATTTGAGAACATCTGAGACAAATCAAGCCGGTGGCTGAGTCTCCTCTTTTTTTTTTTTTTTTTATCGTGGAGTACTTAGTGACTTTCTTTTTGGATTCCGGAGGGGTTCCCTTCCCCCCTTCCTTTCCCTTTTTTGCACCATGCACATGTAAATGTGATTGAGGATTCTTTCGTCAGATCTGCTGCCTCGGCAGCCTTCCTGCCAGCTGGCTTGGCTGGGGAACCACGCTGGAGGCTGGCTGCCATGGACTAGTTCCATGGGCTGCCTGGGGGAAGTTTGCATCCGGAGGGGCTCCGGAGACCCTCTTGGCGGTTTGAATCGCTGGAGGAAAAGGCGGCGGAGGACCGGTTCGCAAGCCCTAAACCTCTCCCCTTGGCCCACAGGGGGCGCCCAAACCACCCTCTACCATTTTGCCTGGCTAGATTAGGGCCGCTGTTGTAAGCGTGCGGTTCCATGCAGAATCCCAGATGCCCAAAGTCCAGATAGATCTCCAAAGCTTTAGACCCCACACCCTCCTTTCTTCCCAGCTAGGCTGTGCCTTTAAAACTCCATAAAGAAGCTTGTGCAGTTCTTACCCACTCTAGACTACTGCAGCTGACAGACAGCCCTGAAATGTTTCTCTGCCTCTACTCAACCTCCTTTGGTGTCTGACAGTCCATGCCCTCCCCCCCAACCTCCCCCGCCCCCACGGGCCCACGGCCTGCTGTGACTTCAGGTCACATCCATTTGTTTTATGTTTTTTTTCTTTCTTACTGTCTTTCCTTTCCTCTCTCTGGCCAGGCAAATGCTCATGACTCACCAAAACCAAACTTCAGTGTTTTAACTTCCCCACAGTGTCTCTGCAGCAAGCCCACAAGCCCACAAGCTCATGCTGAACCCAACCTTGCCTGTAGTAGTAACCCGCCTTTAAAGGTCAATGAGTTTACATTCTCTCACAGGTATTTGGGGGGAACTTAGTGCATTCACACAGTATTTTAGGTCTTCCTTCTTTATCTGAAACTCAAAGTCCCTGCAGTCACCCCTCTAGAGGTCATAGTTGGCATAGATAGTTGGTAGATGGCCACCAGGAGAGCTCCTAGGAACCTAGCCCTAACCTTAAAAGGATAATCATATCTGTCTTCGATAGGGTTTCTATTGCTGTGAAGAGACACCACGACCATGGCAACTCTTATAAAGGAAGACATGTAATTGGGGATGGCTTACAGTTTCAGAGGTTTAGTCCATCATCAGTGTGGTAGGAAGCATGACAGGGAGCAGACAGATATGGTGCTGGAGAAGGAGCTGAGAGTTCTACACCTTGATCCACTGGCAACAAGAAGTGAATTGTCACACTGGGCGTGGCTTGAGCATATATGAGACCTCAAAGCCTGCCTCCATAGGGACATACCTCCTCCAACAAGGCCACACCTCCTAATAGTGCCACTTCTTGTGAGCCAAGCATTCAAACACATGAGTCTATGGGGGCCATACCTATTCAAACTGCCACAATGTCCTTGTGCAATCCCCTCCTCATGAGCAGGGCCTGTGTTTATTGACTTAATTATAACTGACAACATAAAAACAAAATAAACACAGCTCTCACCTCAAAGAAGTAGTTTATTATGTAGCCTAATGGCCCAAGAACACTTAGGATTTAGGGATACTCAAAATTCCACATTCTGACATGGTAACAGTTATGTGAGGTTTTTATGGTACACACACAAAGAACAAAGAATACCACAAATCAAAGTACTTTTAAAAATACATTGGTGGAAATAGTTTGCAGCGAAGCAGAGAAACCTCTGCTATAGGCTTAGATACTATTACTATATAATGGTGTTCTTACCTCTGGGATTGATGGAATTTAGTGGTCTGCTAAGTTAATGCCTTCCAAAAGGTCTTACCTGATAGTCACATTAAGTTGTTAAGCTAGGCGAGATACAGAGGTGGGCTCCTAAAAGGGCTAAAGGTAGTCCAAGATACTTTTTAATCATACGCTGGACCTGCAGCATTTCAACCTCTCTATAATCATTGACATTCTAAGTATTTAGCCAGTCTTTGTAGAATGTGCAGTGTGTGTGTGTGTGTGTGTGTGTGTGTGTGTGTGTGTGTGTGTGTAGGGGAGGGGGTGCTGCTTTCCAGAATCTTTAGTCAATTACAAACAGAATGTGGAAGAAGAATGGGATGCATGTCACTACCACGATTAAGGTACATATATGGCGGTGGCTTTCATCTTGGGCAAGCTTTCTCACTTCTCCTTGGATTGCTCACCCGGATGAAGCCAGCTGCAGGTGGTGAGGCATCCTATAGGAGATGAGGCATCCTAGAGAGGCTCACTTGATGAGGAACAAACACCTGCCAACAATCACAGGAGCCAGCTGGAACACATCTCCTCCTTTCTGGTTGAGCCCTCAGAGGCGACAACTGTCCTAACCAAAAAACGTGCTGTAACCCCTCAGAAACCTTGAGCTAGAAGTACCCTGGGAGAGTGTGCCCAGACTGCTAGTCCCCGAAGCTCTAAAGTGACAAGATTCTTTCGTGAGTTGTGCTGTGTGTCGCAGAGCAATAGATTATAATAAAGCAGTGAACACCTAGTCCCTTGCAATATTCTCTCCACCTCCCCTACTGTCTTAAAGAAAAAGACTGTGGAGTCCCAAAGAGAAACTCGACAACAGCTGCTAGAACCAAGAGACTCGCTTCAAAATGTTTTTTAAGGCTCTGGAAGGAAGAATCCATGTCCCTGATTACATGCTGGTTACATCTGAACACAGAGCAACTTTAGATCTTGAAAGAGGGGTCAGGAAATACACGACATCAAAGTAATTTGAAGTGTCTTAAAAATAAGCAAATGTTCAGTCAGGAGGCAATAGGTCTAACAGAAGTACTCGGAAAAGAGAAGGACCTTCCCCAGTGCTGGCTGGCTATCCTGCTGTTTGGCACACTGAGAACTGCCAAAAGTCCTTTGCCCATATTCCAGAACCAGGTTCCTCCCGCCTTCAATGACTTAGTGCCAACCCCCTGTCCTCACTGATTGCCAATGCAACATGTTTCCACCTTCTCCGCTGCTGCGTATTTTCCCTATGCTCATGTTCCAGATCCCATACAAAGCTAGCCATCGTGGTCTGGCCCACAGCTGTTTCTATCCCTGCTCAGAGGCAGCCATTTTGTGTGACCCCCCTCTGTGGAGACACAGAGGTTTCCTAGTGAGAACTTACTCATGGTCTGAGAATCTGAGCTTGCTTTACTTAGTCATGGGCGTGGTTACCAGGTGTTTGGAAGGGTCTATACTTGGCTGCACGGTGTGCTTTGATCTTGCTCCACCCCTTGGCATTGTTATAAAAAACTCTTTTGAATAAATGAAAAAGGCCATTGGCTATTGACACAGGTCCTCCCGAAGCTATCCTGTATTTCTGTCTTTCTCTTCTCCACTATGTTTCTAGCTAATATTTTCCTATCCCTCTCTCCTCCTCATAAGAACCCTTGAAAAGGTGGGAGCTGGCCTCCGACACCCCTCCCCAATAAATCTCTTGTGAGAGGCCTGTTGCACAGTGTGATTTTTAGTGGCATTTCTTGGTCCCTGGTGCCCTGTGAACTCTTAGTCCACAAAACCCTGCAGTGTTCCTGGAGGAACCTGCTATGGTGCTCCCTGGCTAGGCCTGCGTTCTTCCCTGGCTTACATGGTATTATCTCATGCCATCCTCGGCTTCCTCCCATGAGTAGATTCTATTCCTACCTCCATTTTACAAACAGGACAGCTAAATACACTTCCCAGCTTCACATCGCCACTCCGAAGTCCGCATCTCAACCACAAGTTCTTCTGCATTACCATCTATGATGACCAGTTTTAAATGTCAAGTTGCTACAACCTAGAATTACCTGAAGAGAAAACCTGAATAGAAGATTATCTAGACCAGGCTGGTCTGTGGGCATGCCTCTGTGGGGTTGTCTTGATTGAGGTGGGATGGAAGGTCCACCCTGAATGTGGGCTGTACCATTTTGTGGGCTGGGACCTGAACTGTATGTGTGAAGAAAACTATATGTAAGCAAGCAAGGATCCATTTATTTCTCTCTGCTCTTGACTGTGGGTGTAATGTGACAGTGGCTTGAGTTCTTGCCTTGGCTTCCCTGAAACGTTGGCCCATAACCTGGACTTGTAATCCAAATGAGCCCTTTCCTCATCCATGTCACCTCTTCTCAGGTATTGGTCAGAGCAACAGAAATGAACCCAGAATGCCATCTGAGATTACAGGTGTGTGCCACCATGTTGGACAGAACTCTAGTCTTCCATGACAGTGTATCAGAAACTTTGGGAGAGAAGAAGTCCAACAGGGGGCAGTGTACCTACTGAAGAGCACAGCACCCAAACCATGACTAGTGTCAAAGCCATATCAGTCTTGGCAGCCTGTAAAGCAAGCAGAGAAAATCCAGGTTACTAACTTTAGGAGGAATGGATGAGTGAAAGAAAGCCATAATTGAAGGTCAAGCAATGCCAGGCTATTGAAAGACAGCTCATGATGGAATAGAGATGATGTGCTGTGTGGCCGATACCACTCTCAAAGGTTTACATCTCATTTGATACCTTGGTATCACTGCAAGAGTTAAAGTTATTTTTCCTGTTTTGCACATGAAGAAACTGAGACTCAAGGAGATTACTGTGAACCACACATAAGCAGAATGACCATGATACAATGGAAAAGCTATGCGTGCTCACCCATGTGTTGGTTGATCCATTACCAAACTGGCTTCTCTGCAGGGCTGCTTTACCACCTGGCCACGGGCTTCCCTTGGATGAGCAACACACAAAAGACTGTGAGAGACCTTATTTCCACATAGCCAGGCTGTTTCTGAGGATGAGTCTCAGAGGTAGTATCCCTTTTCTCCCAAGACAGCATCTAAATGTTTAGCTGTGATACTAAGTCTCCTTAGCAATCCAGTTTGACGGAAGGATAGTATGTAGCTGAGGTTAGAACTGACGAGTAGGGAGATTTATGGTTTGGTACTTTTATATGTGTTGGCTCTGGTAGAACAGGGGCCTTAAAAGGAGCGGTTGTCAGCGTTGCCTGGCATCTTGGCTAGCAGATCCTATATATTGTGAGTGTGGATAAGCAAAAGAAATAGGAAAGGTCTGAAATAAATATTCAGCTCTGGTAGAATTTCACCAAGCATCAAATATTTAACATATGGGCAAGGGTTTCAGACTCCTAACACAACAGAGCATAAGACAAGGGTCCCATCCTTCTTAGGGAAAGACAAACAAAAAACAAAACCACTTTGAAATGTCTAGTTCCAGCTGTGTGTGCATATTTAGTTAGGGGAAGAAAGAGTTCTTCTTCATTCTGTAGATCTTAGTTAACTGCAGGTCTGTGATGAGACAGGTAACATAATGGAAGTGGTGTTTAAAGGAGATTAACGAAGCAGTCACACAAGCAGGAAACTGCTTTGGCCTCACCGCTACAGAGTCCCCAGGCACCTCTTGTCCCTTACCTAGCCTTCATAGCTGGAGGTGTAATACTTAATGTTAGCACAATGGAGTGATGGATTGGGTCCCTGTTGCACACTTCAGAGAGGAGGGAATACAGTTCTCCCAAATAAAGACAGCAAATATTACATGTACATCTACATATTATATAATCTACACTTTTATGTTGCGGCTATGTAATAATGTATATAGCCACAAATTTATACTAGATGCACATATTCATATATGTATTTGTGTATGAATGCATATGTATGCATATTCACATACAAACCAGCTGCTGGTAAACATTCTCTGGGGTGTTTCCCTTCTTCATTACCAAGTGATAAGTCTGGAGAAGCCAATCTAAAGTCCCTGCCAGCATGATGATTCTGGTTGCTCATCACATCCCTCTTTCTATTACTACATTCATCAAAAGCCATGCACGCATCCATCTCCTATCTATCAGCTGCCTTCGGGAGCATCTAAGGCCACCTGCTGCCCTGCATCTTTACAGCATGGGAGGAAGACCCCAGATTACAGAGGTGCCTGGCTTAGGGGTACCAGCCTGGAATTAGGAGGGTAGGACTCCTATTTCCAGCAGACATATGTTGTCAAGTGTCTAACTTAAGTTTCTCCTGCTGCAAGTTGAGCCTGTTTTTCCTCTAGTTTTGCCATACTGTACTGTGGGCAAGAACTCCCTGAGTGCTGCAACCCACAGTCTCTTCTCCTACAAGCCTGAGCCAGCTCCCCTGTTCCTGTCCCTGCGTGTCTACCTTCAGCTGAATATGTGCTGTTCCGAACAGGTCTTTGTCTCGAACAGGTGGCTGAGAAGGAAAGGGTTGTTATTTTCCTGAGCATCTACTGTGTTTGCATCCCTTTTCAAGTCTGTTTAATGGTTGACAAAGGGCTAGAGAATCAATTTTTTAAACATAATTTTTTATTGATTATTTGGGAATTTTACACCATGCACCCCAATCCCACTCATTTCCCAGTCCTTCTGTATCCACTCTTCACCCTTGTAGTGTACCCTGCCAAAGGAAAATTTAAAAATAAAAACAAATAATTAAAAAACAAACAAAAACAAAAACTAACACACAAATAAACGACTTCAATCCTCCCTCTTTGCCCCCTCTCCAACACCTCTTCACTCATTTTAGTGGCATTGGGAGCTGCCGTGTGTCATGCAGTAGACCCTTTTGTCCAAACATGTTTACTTGCCAATGTTCATTGTATAATGTGTTGTTGGTCAGGTTCAAGGCCTCTGGCTTCTGGTACACCATTAAAAGTGGACCCTCACTGAATCTCCTCTTGGATATCTTGCTGTTGACCTGAGTCATGGAGATTCTGTAGCTATGGTTGCTTAGGATCAGTCCACTCATGGCACTCCAGGAGGTCATAAATGGGCTAGATGTTGATGTGTGCCAACTCAAAGTTCTGGATGTGTGCCTGGGTGATAGCTGAGTTGGTCAGTCAGGGTGCTTGGACCATCCCCTCTCAGGCAAGTGACAGAGCCAGCTCTCCCTCACCCGTGATGGACAGTGTGGCCAGCTTTCCTAAGTGTGGAAGACCAGCTTTCCTATGAAGTGTGGGTCCAACTCTCCTGTGCCTGGGTCATTGGGGCCCACTATCCCAGATCCAGCTTGGGGTAGGGTCAGCTCTCCAATGATGTGGAGAGCCAGTTCTCCTAGGGCCAGTGAGGTGGTTGCCAGTTCAGCAGGGCCCTCATATTTCAACACATGGTTCAACACATGGGTTCACATGGGCCCCTGTGGTAACACAGGTAATGGACATCAACACAGACCTCACCTCAGCTGCAGCAGGACCACAGACGCAGACATGGCCAGAAGCAGCTTGAATGTCACCATGGCACTGGGTGGCAGTGTAGGCCACTCACATTGGCATGGCCCCATCAGCAGCACATCCCTGGGACCCCAACATGGCCACAGGTGGCAGCCCAGAACCTGAGCATCTGTGTGGTCTTTGATGGCAACACAGACCATGGACATCAACACAGACCCAGCTTTGGTAGGTCCATGGACCCAGACATGGTCCTTGGCAGCAGTCCAAGCCCAGATGTCACCATGCCTCCAGATGGCAGCATAGGCCACTCAGATTGAGGTGGCCCTTATGGTGGCATGGCCCTTGGGCACCAACATGGCCACAGGTGGAGGCCTAGACCCCAGGACACCCTCACTGCCTTCAGTGGTAATAAGAACCATGAACATAAACACAGACCACTGCTGTGGCAGGGCCATGGACCAAGACAGCATGGCCCTTGGCAGCAGCCCTGGGCCAGATGGCACTATGGCCCTGGGTAGCAAGCAGGCTACCCACATCAGTCAGTTCCTCACCGCCTTCGCCTCTTCAGATCCACCTCTCTCCATAGAACATGAACCATTCTGCCTCTCTCACTCCTATACCCCACCATATATTTGCTCACTATAATGGCATCCATGGTTTCTTCTACCCTGCCAGGCCACACAGCACCAGGTGGGCATAAAGGCACTGGGCAGAAGAAACAGCTTTAATGGTAAAAGACAAAATTACCATTAAAGTTTTCATGAACTCTTCAGTGGCACAAGGTGAGTGTTGGCTTCAGACCTAGGCTAGGTCATTGTCATTGTCAAAAGAAAGCTGAGTATTAACCTCTAACATAAAACGTGCTCTTCCTTTGTAAACATTGTTTCTCTGTCTACCTCCTAAAGAGCAAAAGCTCCCTTCTTCCCACTTTAAGTTTGCAGCCAGGCTCTTAATGTGTAGTCTAGGCAGACTTCCAACTCATGATCCCCATGCCTCAGCTTTGAGAGCTGCCACCACACCCTACTCTACATCCTTTTACATAAGATTGACAGCCTCTCCAGTCCACAACCTGAAACCATAGGTGCTCAGTAATGACCAGGTCAGGAATCAGGCCAACGCTTGACTGGCCAGTGGTGTCAATCATAGGAATAACATGTGGGATGCTTCTATAGAACTGGGCAGTTTTCTTTCTCTCCTAAAAGCTGTTTTCTTTTGTTCTGCAGTGATGCTTGGATCATGCTCCCAGGGTCCAGAGTTTTGTCTCTTCACCATAATAACACACACACACACACACACACACACACACGTTTAAGCATGTTCATGTGCACAAGCATGTGTGTGCACACACACACACAGTGGATCTGGGATGATTGGATGCTCTCCAACTGCCTCTGTCCATTTGATCCCATGACATTGTCAGCCTCCTTACTTGCCATGCTTCCATGGTACAGCTCAGTTCCTCTGGGCCTGTGTCCTGCCTTCCCAGCATGCTGGGCTCCGAGCAGCTGTGCAAGAGCCTGCTGTCCTCTCAGATGGCACCGTCCCTGTCAGTCCGGCCATGCCTGGCAGCTGGAATTGCAATCCGCCTTGTTTACAATGCATTGTAATTGCAGACACGGGCTGCGCTGTCACTTGTAATTTTATCTTGTCCTGTTCTCCAGCTTACTCCCTTGCCTAAGTGTCAAGCAGTTGCCCTTGTGAGAGGCACTGTTGGCAGGAAATGTGCCCAACATCCAGTGAAATGCACACTATTATTTATGACTCGTTATCTCCCTCTACACTCAAGACAGGAACCAGGCAGGGGGTAGAGCTGCCCCTCAAACACCCCCACCACCCCTTACACCCTCTGCCCTGGGCCACCATGTCTTGAACCATCACTGCAGCTCCTGCCTTTTTTTTTTTTGATGTAATTTCCATAAAACTGGAGGAGAGCAAGGGAATTGCCTGCTCAGTTCATCTCCACTGAGCCATTTCTTTGAAGAGTTCTCCATGGGTCAGGTGGTGGAACCTTCTGGAGACAGGCAACTGGAAAGGTGATTCAAATACATCAAAAGAGCAGGGAAGAGAGCCTCACCGGAAGTACGTTATAGGCTTCTTCCTGCGGATTTGAAATAGGCCAAGGGGATAGACCCAACCACCCACGCTCTGCTGTTCCAAGCCCTTGGCTGCTACCTTGTTGAGTCTGTGTGACAGTTCCACAAACAGCCCTATTACCGTGGCTCACAGGTGAGAAAACAGTACCCACATGGCTAGTTCAGGGGTGTCAGCTAGGAGAATGCCTGGAAAGCGAAGATGGGAAATAGTTCTATCTGGTTCTGTCATTCTGGTCTGTTGTATTTTTTCCACACCCCAGCTATGGCCCCATGAGGACAGGCTCCTCTGTTTCCGATATTCTCAATCTTTTCTGTAGCAGCTTGTCTTAGGTAACCTGACTTGGAGAGTCTTGAGAGCCTCTACCATGGACTCCCTCTCTCCAGGTCTTGCCAGTGTTCAGTGGGGCTCCTGGGCAGATTTGCTGTGGTGGATGTATTATGGGGCCAGAGTTTGCTGTCAATTGCTGATGTCTCTGAAATAACCTTTTATACATTGTCCTGTACTCCTGTTTCTGCTGACAGCGACATCCTTTACCTCTAGATCACTGGTTCTCAACCTGTGGGTTGTGACTCCTTTGGGGGGCAAACAATCCTTTCACAAGGGTTGCATATCAGATATACTGCATATCAGATATTTATATTATGACTCACAAAACAGCAAAATTATAGTTATGAAGTAGCAACAAAAGTTATTTTATGGTTGTAGGTCACTACAACATGAGGAAATGTATTAAAGGGTCACCACATTAGGAAGGTGAAAACCACTGGTCTAGATGCATAAGGCACCTTGCACTAGACAAAGCTAGAAGGTAGGAGAATTCCAGAGTGTGCACCTCCGGGCCACGGGAGTCAAGGGAAAGACGAGACAACTAGTTTCATACATTTGTGTTTATAACACATGGGTACCATGGGAAGGCTGTGGAGAAAGCTGTCTGTGGAACTTTTAAAGAAACCCATGTAGAGTTTATCTGGTACCTGAGGAGAAGAAGGTTTATTGCTTCTTATAGCTTATAGTCCATCATGAGGAGCAGGAATTCTAGCAGGAACCTGGAGGCAGGAACTAAAGCAGAATCATGGAGGAATGCTCGAGACGTTGACAGGAAGCAGGGCAAAAGTCAATCATTACACACTGTGATGTCACCAGAGTATTACACACTGTGATGTCACCAGAGTATTACACACTATGATGTCACCAGAGTATTACACACTATGATGCCAACAAAGTCATTTCTCCCCTTGTCTTCTGATGGTCTGCCATTTTTGCTCAGCCAGTCATTAGCTATGTGGGTTTTTTTTTTTTAGCCATTTTTGCAACCACTCTGTGTATGTCTCCTTATTTTTGTAAAACTGGAATAATCACACTTCTGTCTTGTGGGATTTTTGTGGGGTTCACTTTAGTTTTACAAGGTAATATATGCAGGATTTAACATAATAACTACTTTCTTCTTTTCTGAGCAGGGACTCAGGTGGCCTGCCATGGCCTCAAATTCTTGAATCGCCCACCTCTACCTTTAAAGTTCTGGGATCACAGGCATGTGCCACTGTGCCCAGCTCAAACACTAAATGCAGTGTATAGGACACAGTGAGCCTTCAATCAATCTTGTAATATCATTGCTATTATTTTTCACTTGGGAAGAAAAACCAGAGACTTCACGCAGGTGGTTATAGCTGAGTCTTTAGCATTAGACACATGGTTCCACTTAGGGCTCTTGCAGACATAGTCACCACCCCGGCATGGCCCACCAGTGAATCACTTGTTGGTGTCTTACCTCCCCCTCCTCATGGAACTGTGTGTGCCCTCTAACAATAGCAGCAATGTGAAAGTCTGATAAGCTCCAGTTAGAAATAATGCTCCTATACTCCAGAAGATAGAGCCACTCAGACAGAGGGAAAAGACACCCTGAAATGAAAGGAAACACCCTGCTGTGGGGGTCCTCAAAAGGTTCAATGGGCAGGAAGGACATATGAGTTAGCATTGTTGCAGGAGTTTGGCTTACCTGCTGGGGTGATGTGTTGATTTACAAATAGTATCTCCAGTCCTCGGAAGTTACGCTCCTCATTCTTAAACACAGAAGTCCATGGCAGTTAGAGAGCTGCTGACTGTGGCCAGGCTTGGAGGTCCCATGGCAGTTTCTTCACAAGCCATGGCTTTGAGCTTTGTGGATGAAGAAGACACACCAAGTCCTCTCCCAGACTCCTGACACTTCAGAAAGACCATGTAGAATGGGAGGAGAGTAGCTACAGAAGACCTCCAACAAAGGCTAAACACCCCACAGTAGACTCAGAGGCAGTGATACACTGAACAATGTACTTCTGAACTAAACAGAAGGCAAGAAAGATGCCTGAAGGCCAGTCCATCCTAAGAACAAAACCCAATGGAACGTAAGATGTGGACATGCATAATTGGGATGTGGGAACCCATGCCTGGGGTAAGAAAGCCCACATCTGGCTCCATTAACTGCAGCTTTTATCAGCCAGACCTTTTCTGCAACCCCTCCACATGGTAGAAAGGAATCAAGTCCCATGTCCTCATCAGCACTTGTCCCTGGTGTGCCTGAGATGCTGTTCTTCTCTGTGTTCTACGTCTGTTTCTTTACTTGTAGCAGGAGATTAACACCCCGAGACAACCTACCTCGTGGCGCTTAATGGGAGGGCCCATTGAGTGGCTCTTGGATGCTCTGGGCCTGACTTTCATTCTGGAGACAGTAGAAAGCCCTGATCTGGGTGATGTCAGGTGACATGTTTCCTGGCTTAACTGTCAAGCACTTAAGGCAGTCATTGAAGAAAGAGTCCAGGGGTCAGCAAGTACTATCTGTAAAGCCAGAGAGTGAGCAGCATTCGGGCAGAAGGGGCCTCA